>OY294050.1:18091971-18271396 GCA_958510825.1 Brachypterus glaber
TCTCCAAGTATGCATATTTTTAGGTATAGCCACAATATCCACGGTTGTATATTCCATTTTAATCTGGTATAGGGACCTATACCTTGAAAACCCGGCTGGAGCGGAAAGGGTTAACTGGGAAACCATGCTACCTAATAGGTAGAAAGAGCCCCCTTTCAACAAAACCCTTTCAGCCAAACTTCAGGCCTTCCAAAACAAGGTACTCAGAATATGCCTCAATGCTTCCCAGGTGGTTCATTAGGAACATTTGAATCTACAGAGATCTCGACATGCCCCTCATGAAAACGGAAATCATCCATTATAGTACTAGTCTTTTAGACAAGATCAGTCAAACCCCTATATCTCAATTTTTTTATATTATGATCACGAAATTTCCTACACCTACAAAAAGATAGCGATTTATTAAATTGTAGCTAATCTGAAATAATGTTGTAGTTGGTCACTTTTCACTATTTTTAATAGATACGATCTTATTTTTAATATTTTTCCTTACGTCACGTTGTTTCTCAACCTTTTAAATATATTTTTAGCACCCCTACTACATAGCACCACACCCATATGAGGGAAATTATTAGCAGAAGAAGCTGTCTAAAATGGTTTCACAAATGTCACATACCATATAATATTTAAAAAATATTTAAAATCATCTTGATTATATTTTTTCGGTTTATATCACACTTTTTTATCTTTCCACTTAACATATGTGCACACTGTATAATAAAGTGCGTTTCTTTTGCTTAACAATAAAAAAGACGCTATATAAGCTGTCTATTTTACAAATATAAATTAAACCGATAATTTGTTCTATGTTGCATTTTTAACCTTAAAAATTTTATGAAATAGTCTATAAAAATATCCTTCATGCAACTTGAATTATTGGTTAATTTTGTTCTGGCATATCCAAAATATTTAGCTTTAAGGAATTAATTCTCGTGCATTTTATGCACATTTTCCAAGCTAAATGCATGTACTGGGAATATTACTGTATACAATTTTCGCTAACCCATTTTTTATGATACACATGTAACCTAAAAAAATACTCATTATCTAAATATTCACTATGCAATGCCCGAGACATTACTATCACTATCTAATATATAGTTTACATAGCTATGACTTGCCTTTTAGTCAGAATATACCTATGTATAATCATATAACACGTTGTTTCTCTATTAACATAAAACATTGTATTAATATACATACATACATATAAGTAGAGGATCCAGATTTTAGTAGTGCTAAAGTTTTTGTGCATTTTAAAAGCAAAATGTGAGGATTTACTAATCTTGTAGCGGTAGCATAAAAATGCTACGTACCTACTTATTGTAAGGATGATTATATTTTACAAGTTTATGTGTACTATTTTGCTGTGGTGATTAATAATTTGGGTATCAGTTGAATCAAACTAACTACTAAAAGAAGTTATTTTTATTAACTATTGTATACAGTAATTGTTTTTGAATTTGAAAAATTGCTAATGATCGCATGACAGTTAATGATGCTTAGAAACTATAGATACCTACTAGAGTGGGTCGAAAAACAAAAAAGTTTTCGGATTAAGATCTAATAGCAAAAAAAACTTGTAACACATCAAAAAAACACGTTTAAAAAAAAATTGGTGCAAATTCATTTAATAACTTAGGAGCGCAAAGAACAAAAAGCTTTTATCTTTTTTTAAAAAACGTGCAACTTTTCAACACGTTAACTTGAAAACGGTTTAAGATAAAGACTTAAAAATTTAAAAATAGGTTTTTAAACTCAAAATTTGATATCGATTTAAAAAAAAAAAAAATTGATGTACCACAAGTGGGACAAAAGGGGCAAAATTTTTTTTTTGCAATTACGTTTTTAGTTTTAAAGTTAGGTATATAAAGTTGCATATCAATAAAAAGGTCTTTTAAAGACCTACAAAAACGTTTATATTCATTTTTTATGTAAATGTTACCGTTTTCGAGATATTTAATAAAATAAATAAATAAATATAGGAAAAAAATAAAATGTTACTTTATTGGTTACGTACTTAAATATAACAGAAAAAAAGACAACTTTCGAGTTCAACAACAGTCATATATAAAAGCTAACAAAATTTTTATGAGATGACACTACTGGCAGGTAGACTTCGTGCACTATAGAATTCTTTCAATCGCCTCAATAGTGCTTAATATATACCTACATTTTATTATAATAGATTTCTTAGTACACGGAGTACGCCTGCCAGCAGTCTCATCTTGTAAAACTTTTGTAAACTTTTAAATATGGCTGCCGTTGAACTCTTTTATATAACAATTTTGTTTATATAAAAAAATAGCCTACTGTATGAAATATTTCAAATTTATATTTCCTAAACAAAATTTAAAATTTAGATTTTGTGTCAAATTTTTTTAGGGTAGAACGTGATAATAACGTGGTTCTAATAACACCATCTCTTTTTTGGTAGCCACAAACTTGCTTGGATACTGTCGTGACCAATTTCACACAACGTTCTACCGCCTGTGTGTGACAAGGAATTTTTAAAAAATCCCATTTTGTTATAGACTTTGTTAGCAAAAGATTTTCAATTTCTTTTGTAGATACACTATTTAAAATTGGAGGTGAACAAAAGTGGGATGTAAAGTCAATTAAATCTGTATAATCAGTTGCTTTAAAATTTAATTGAGGACATATAAATATACGCACTGATTTGCATTCTTTTTGCCTTGATTCTAAAATTTTCTTATATGCAATATCCCTTTTTTCTACTCTTTCGTCTAAATCCTCCGTCATGTATCTTGTTGATTTAATTAAATTAAATATGTGCTTTGACCCGTCTTTTATTAAAGGATTTGTTTTAATTTGAAACCACATTGGCATATAAGATCTCATAATAAAATGTAGGTACAGTTAAATAGCATTTCACATTTACAAGCTGTAATGTCAAAAAGACTATTCTTCGCTGTATCTTTAAATTTTTTTGCCTTTTCAATCCAAAAAGCCTTATTTTTATCTCTGTTATAACTTTTCATTATACTTTTATATTTACCAAGCTTCCACCATTTGTTCAACTCTTACTTGTGACACTAGAGGAACATTAGCTCTCTCATAAGCTTTACAAACTTTTTCCGCCACTATTTTATGTATTGTAGAATTATTATGTTTTTTTAAATGTATTTTCGTTTTACCTTTTTCTTCCAACCAACATCTTATTACGTCTTCGTAAGTCGGGAGTCTGTATGAAATTAAGTCCTTGGAAACACCAAAAATAGGACACACACTTTTACTAGTTTTTCCCATGACAAAACTTTTCAAAATAATTAAAAAACTAATATTAATTTAACAGATAAATTTTACACGAATGCTTTCCGACAGGTCTTGTAAGAACGAAAAACAATTTTATAATGTCTTAACTCTCAATGTTCACTAGTTAATTGCAAAAATGAAGCAAGTTTAAATAATTCTAAGAAATAGATATTAAAAGTTCTTTTTATTGACTCTCGTTTTAAAAATTTTCATTAAATTTTTTTTTAATTTTCTGCGAAATAAGTGGTGCACTCGAGTGTTAGCAATTCTAAGAATTAATAAACCCTAATAGGATATAAGTAAATATGTATAGTCTTGTTTTAAATACTAGATTTGGCTTTCTTTTTCCCAAATTTTGTTATATTTTAAAAATGATTATCATAGTATACATTATTTTTTTTTTTTGGAAGACTATTGAACCCTTACGCCATCTATCGGTCAATTATTTTCAATTATTATTATTAATTAAAATTTGGTACTGTTTACGTAATAAAATAAAATTTTATTTTTTTCCCTATGTTTTCTTCATTTATTTTCTCAAATATCTCGAAAACGGTAATATTTACACCAAAAATTGATATAAACTTTTTTGTAGGTCTCTTCAAGACCTTTTTATTGATATATAATTTTATATACCTAACTTTAAAACTAAGAACATTATTGCAAAAAAATAAATTTTGCCCCTTTTGTCCCACTTGTGGGACATCAATTTTTTTCAAAAAAAAATCAATATTAAATTTTGAGTTTAAAAATCTGTGTTTCAATTTTTAAGTCTTTATCTTAAACCATTCTCAAGTTATCCTGTTCTTAATGTTGCACGTTTTTTAAAAAAATAAAAGCTTTGTGTTCTTTGCGCTCCTAAGTTATTCAATGAATTTGGACCAATTTTTTTTTAAACATGGTTTTTTTATGTGCTACAACTTTTTTTTGCTATTAGATCTTAATCCAAAAACTTTTTTGTTTTTCGACCCACTCTAATACCTACCTAAATATACATTTTTTTGCCTTTTATTCAGTTTTGTTTATCTTTCAACATAACATATTGTGTATTAAGTAAGATCTGGATTATCTCTTGCCGTATAGAAATATCGCTCACCCAAAACCACATGTAGTATGCGAAGTGCGACAGAGTCGGACGAATTTATAGTAAATATACATCTACACTGTGCGATGTATTTATAGGATTTCAGTTCAGTAGTGTTATAGTTTTTGTACATTTTAAAAACCAAAATGTTGAGGTTATTTAACGTGGCTGAATTGCCTCGGTAAATATAAAAAAAAAATCAGGAGCAAAATAATTAATTTGTGTTAAAAATTATTTTTCATTTAATAAAGTAAAAAATAACTGAATTTTAAGGGGATAAAAATATCTTAATGATCTTTGATTTTGTTTAAATATTTATAAAATATTCATATATGCGTCATACTTAAAATGGATTTATTTTTGATTTACTTTATTAACTGAATATTCAATAAAATAAATATTGCAACAGTGCATCAGTGCTAACATTAAATTTTTCAAAGAATATTATTTTTTCTACATTGTTTTCTTCATAAATTAAATTTTAAAAGTATATAATATGTATTTTAAAATACAAGTACAATTTTAAATTTTTAAGTATTTTTCTCTTAATTTTAGTCATAAGTTTAATAATAGTTTGGTTTTAAGCGCTAAAAGGCTAACCTCATCAAAATTAAATCATTTGACTTAAAGTTACTTGTTTCAAAAATAAATAAATTTAAAAGAATAATAGAACTATTTAAATGTTATTACGATTATTCAATTTTATGCGATATTTCTTATTAAAATAGGAAATTTTAAGAAAATTAAAATTAGATTTTGATCATTTTGTTATTTATAGTTCTTTGTCATTGAAATCTTTTAATCATAATAGCTGTTAATAAACTTCGCAATAATATTATATTTAATATAAACCAGCCAAAAATTAAAAAAAGATGCATATTAGTTGTTTTAGGGAGATGCGTGCAGTATACTTCTCGCAATTAAAGGGTATAAATGCTTTTTTTTCACTACTAGCTTTAGAACATACCATTAACATTATCATGTTTTCAGACTGTAAAATCAATTTTCTTCACCTATATCAATAATAATTTTTTTCTACTACCTAAGTGCTAGCTTACATATTATCTACCGTTGTCAAGGCTTGTTTACCTTGGCAACCGATAAAATCAGTGAACTCATTTATTATTGACCGTTGTTAAGCATTGTTTATTGACGACGGTCAATAATGAAAAATTTTTGAGACAACTACTAACTTTTTTAAACTTATTTGTCAAACTGACAGCTAGGTCAAAATAATTTAAAAAATTTTTTTTTAACTGATATTTGAAGTTACTAGCTTTAGGTAGTAGAAAAAATAGTATATGCACCACGCATGCGAACTGTCTTATCCGCCTCAGCAAAAAAACTTCAGTCTCGAACACTAAAGACTTAGTTCGCATACTAGGTGCATAATATACTATTTCTCTCCTAGTAGGAGTAAATTTTATAAACAATGATTTCTGTCACTTTAAAAAATAGCTTTAAATAACTTTCTATTTATTAAATATAATTAATTATAATTATTACCAATTAATACAATCCATAATTAGCTAAATATTATGAAAAAAAAATTATACAACTAAATTTTGAAACGTCAGTTCAAAGTATTTATTTGAGCGAATGTCATTAATCAAGGCTACTTGATTTTTATAAAAATTTCAAGAAATATAATTTCTGTTAATAATTTATTTTATTATTTGAATAAAAATAGTTAAATAGTGCTAGTAGTGAAAAAAACTAATATATAAACCACGTAGAGAAGACTATTATAGCCTTGAACTCTTAAATCCCTTGCTGCTACGCAGCTCGGGATTTAATACGCCTTCTCTACCTTGGTATATAATTACTATTATTAGTTACAATAATGGAAAATATTGAGCTCACAGTTATCCTTTCTAAATGAAAGAGATAGAAAAAGGAACATTTTGTTCTAGTGCGTTTAAAAAAGACCACGTTATATGTACCTGGGTATTTGTTGTGATTCTTTTTCTCCTTTTCTTTCTATTATTCACATTTCACAGGCTGATAAACAATAATGAATAAAATCAGCCTACAATGTTAAAAGGGTTTTGCGAGGATTTTTCATAAATGACGCAAGTTTTACCCCACTTGTATGCACTCATTAGCTGTCTCCCCTTTGTTCCAGCTACATTGTAAACAATGCAGGAAAATTTAGCAGAAAATTACATCAAGTAGGTCAATCCATTGTAAATGGATGATTATGCACTCAAACCGCTAAATGAAAATCACTAGGTCTATTTTCTAGGTGACCTGATTTTTGTTTAAAATAAACTAGATCAGAACTGCTGCTAATTTGATTAAAAGTTAAATAGTTTTGTTCACTTTTTTTTAGAAATATCATAAATAAAAGTATCATTATTAAAAGTAATAAATTTATAAAAGTGACTTGTTTTCACCCTTTAATTTGTCTTTTTAACCTAACCGGTTCAAACTTCTAAATAAGAAGTATCTTCAAGATAAGTTTATAAGAAAATGAAGAAGTACCTAATTTACCGAGTAATATACCTTATTGAAAATCAAATAAATATACAATATACAATGTTGTATTTTTACTCTAAACTTCGTCCAGTTTTTTTTCTGATGATTATTTTTCTCGATAATGGAGAACACCTTTCGCAAACATAGGATAAGTAATATTGTACTTTGGTCTGTTAAACATATAAACTAGAAACAAACTAATGTATTAAATCCATGTTCTAATACGTAGTCTCGTAGTCTTAGGTTTTGATGTTTTCTGTATTGCTTTCCCGTTTTTTTGATTTGTTTTTACAGGGTGAGTTTTATTTATATCCACCCCAAAATTAAGATTAATCTTTATTCGATAAAATAAAACGTTGGTGATATAATTTTAGATTGGCTATAAAATGGCGGATTTATTTATTTTTTTGTTTTATTTCCGGTTTCGCCGGAAGTGGCATAAATATGTTTTTTTAATGGAACGCCCTGTAATTTTTTACATATTTTAATTCAGCCGAAAATGATATATATTTTTTCGTTTTCGTTTTTATTCTATAAAAACAGGATACACCAATTTACCTTGTTTTTACTTACTTAAGCTTAAAAAAGTATAAAACTAATATTAAAATAAAAATTTGATCAGTGACAGCGAATTAGAGTTAAAAAAAAACTCGAAAAAAACGGCTTTTTGTCCAAAAGTCCAATTTTTTATGTCCACGGAAACTTCATTTGTAGAGTATTTTTACGCTATTTATAATTTACTCCGAAGATTAAGTAAGTAAAAAGAAGGTAAAGTATGTGTATACTGTTTTTATATATAAGATAAAAAGGAAAAGGAAAAAAACTAAAAGTACATAGAATTTTTGGCTGAATTCAAAAATTTAAAACTATTAATGCAACTTTCGGCGAATCCTGAAACAAAAAAAAAATAAATAAATCCGCCATTTTATAGCCAATGGCTACATTGAATGTAAAATTATATAAATCACCAAAGTTTCGTTTTTATCGAATGAAGATTAATCTTAATTTTAGGGGTACACATAAATAACACTCACCCGGTATGTTAATTTTAACTCTTTACGGTTAAATTAAGATTTATACTTAAAAATTAGGAAATCCATGATAAAAATAAAAAAAGAAATGTCTAATTTACTAACGTAATATTTTCCTAAGTAAAAAAACACCATTAAAATAATTGCAGAAAATCAATTTAGGGTTAATAATCATAATATAATTAAAACCTCGAAAATATTCGTTGCCTTACATGGGGGGTGGGGGTCAAAAATGGCCAAATTTTGCATTACGTGATAGTAGAGTCATTTAAGGTGAAAAAAGGAATAAACCTCGGAATGAAAGATAACAAGCTCTAAAATTGTATAAATCTTTGTTTTGACATTCTATGTTAGCTCAAAAGTTTCGTAGAATCTGTTGTCCAATTCCAAGATATGCAAGGTCAAAGGTCGAAAAAACCGGTTTTTGTAATTATCTTGTTTTCTTTCCTTCACATGACATTTTGAGTTATTAGCAAAGTTGTAGAGCATACAAATTTGTACGAGGCAATATTTTATAAAATTAACCGTTCTCAAGATAGAGCGCTTATCCGTATATTTAACGCTAGGTCAACTGTGGAATTCAATATATAGTACAGTTTATTAAGTTAATTATTTACTAAAAATATTATATCTATTATAGCTATAAATTTTACTATGAATTTGAGTATGTATGTATTGAATTCCACGGTTGACCTAGCGTTATCAAATATAAGGATAAGCGCTCTATCTCGAGAACGATTAATTGTATAAAATATTGCCTTATACCTATTTGTAAGGAATTGTATGCTCTAGAACTTTGCTAATAACTCAAAATGTCATTTGAAGCAAAGAAAACAAGATAATTACAAAAAAACAGGTTTTTAATACCTTTGACCTTGAAAATCTTGCGACGCGGACACGAGATTCTATGAGACTTTAGAGCTAACTTATAGAATGTAAAAACAAAGATTTATAAGTTTATAGCTTGTTACCTTTCATTCCGAGGTTGAGTCCCTATTTGACTGGACTATAATACTTTAACGTTCCCAAACCAAAACCTTAAACCACTCAAATCAATATGATTGAATTGTTACCCAAGAGAATTTTTTACCTTTTTCCTCTGAATGATTTATAAATTCACTTTAAGTAACTGACACTTTCTTTTCTAGGACTTCTCTTTTCATCATTATGAGCTTTGTCTACGCAAAGCTTCTTGTTGTCGTATGTATAACTTACGTCATATCCGATGCCGTAACTCATTACATCCCTCTGTACTACTACGAAGGCTTTTTCACATATCTCTACGGTATGAGTATTCTATTTCTTCTCTACGTCTTCTGCTTCCTTCTCCAAGAAAGCACTTGTTGCAATGGAAACGAAAAGGAAGTAAAAGTAAAACCTCCTCCAGCAAAGGACAAAGCAGCGGAAAAGGAAAAAGAAAAGAAAGAAGAAGAGAAAAAGAAGAAAGAAGAAAAAGCTAAAAAAGAAAAAGATAAGAAAGAAAAAGAAAAGGATAAAGGCAAAGATAAAAAGGATAAAAAAGAAAAGGTAATAATAAAGCTTCTTGCTAATTTTTCGCTTAATTTTTTATACATTAATCTATTAACCACAATCTGATAGGTATATTAAAGATAGTAATTTACATGTTAATATGTTACATTTTAATAACTGGGGTAGATCAAACTTTCGAAAAATTTCCTTATATTTTTCTTTTTTTTTATTTTTTATCTTTATAGTATCACATATGGCATTATTAGCTTTCATTTTTTTCTAACATTATTAGTTTTATGTCAGGTTTCTAATAAAAATGAAACATAATTGTAACCTTATTTTGTAACAACCCATGAAGATATATACTTGAAAAAATAATTTTCAAAAAAAATTAAAAAAAATATTAAAAAAAAAGATCTTTTTTTGAAAAACGAATTGTTTCGAAACATTTCAAAATTTTTTGTTTAAATTTTCTTTTTGCGAAAGTCCAAACGAAAATTTGTAAAAATAATTTTGAAAATCATAGTTTTTTTAATTTTTTAAAAAGTTTAATCCCCCATAACTTTTTTGTTTTTGGGAGGATTACATTCAAAATGTGTCTTCAAAAAGAATTTATCCTTATAATAAACGTATTTTTTCCTGAAAAAGTTACGTTAATGGGAAATTTCTTTCACCATTTTTCTATTTTTTTAAAAGCTTAACCCCCCATAACTTTTTTGTTTTTGGGGGGATTACTTTCAAAAACAAAAGGGATCTTCCCCTCGTAGAACTTGATGTTCCTAAAAATATCAAGTTGATCGGATTGTTCGTTCTTGAGTTATCGTGTCTACAAAAAACGTGACATCAAACGGACAGACGGACTTTTTGAAAATTCGAAACCACCGTATAATATTATCCTAGCTGTGTCGCTGTGAATAATATAATATTTAACATATACAATTTCTAAAGTTAGGAACCTGAACAAAAGGTTTGGACTTTTTAACTGCAGTTAACATGTTTCTGTAATAGTCAAGTGATACTATAATAGTTATTATGATTTCCTTATTTTTTATATTTAAGTTATTTTATGTTATTTTGAGCATGTTGTGCGTGTAGAGGGAGAAACTACCACGAAAGATGCGTGATATAGTCCTGGAAAGGACGAGCTCTAAAAATCAGGTGAGAATGTAGAAACACACATCTCATTAGATACCTCATTGCTGTCAATTTTATTTTTAATTTACTTACTAGAAATCATCATCTTTTTTTGGCTTTTTATATCTGATTTTATTTGTTTTTTGTTCTATAGAGCTATTAGCTGTTAGAGATTAGAATCATTAGTTTTAATAAAACCGGCCCACAAAAAAAAATAAAAAATAAATTTCAATAAGGCTTAAACAGAATATACAGGATAATCAATATCTGGTATGCCAAAATTTAAGAGTATATTCTACATCCAAAAACATTAAAATAAGTTCTTATAAAGGTTTGTCCGGAAATGAGCCCTAAGACAGCTTTATTTAGACCAATTAGTTATTGATCGATTTCGCCCCAATATTTCCCTACTTTTTATAAAAATGTAAATAAAAAATTACACAATATTGATAAAAATTAAAAACTTTTTACTACTAGGGCCGGGTAATAGTTAAACTCAAATTTTCTTACCACGATCCCTCAGCTCTTTTATGTGGCTCTGCACAACCAAACGTTTCTACAAGTTTCCAAAAACTACTTTTTTGACAGACAAAATAAATCTTCTTCATGCCGTTCTCGTAAAGACTTATTTCCTGCAGTAACTTGTCGACTTTCGCCCCGCGCTGACTGCTGTATACTACCAGTGCTAAAAACATTAGCCAAAATATACGTGATGTTTGGTTTCACCCCTGCTGATCAGTTTCACCCCCGTTGACGGTACTGATCACCCTATACAGCTCGCGTGAAAAGTACGACAAAGGTTGAATGATAGATAAGTTGAGTGGCCAAGAATGTACGAAGCAAAATGTTTGAAGGGGATAGGGGAATCTCAACGCCAATGCAGTAGTAGGGATAGGAGTCGTTTCGGTGATCGTCGCGTCTGCAGTCTGCAAAACAAACCGTTGCGCATTTAATTTGAACACGGCCAATGTGGGGCACTGGCGTTGAGATTCCCCCATCCTCTTCAAATCTTTTGCTTCGTTCATTCTTGGGCACTCAACTTAACTACCATCCAAAGTGTTTCGTACTTTTCACGCGCACTGTATGTTTCTTACGTATTTTTGTGCGCTGAAAACGAGTTTGTCTATAAAATGCTCGCTGACTCCCAAAGAACCCCCCGCGCGCCTTATGGGAAAGTTATTTTAGATTTGGCCTAATTTTGGATATGTTATAGTTCTTGACATTCTAATAGAAAGTGTCCTGGGGCACAGATCTCAAAAATTAATAGTTTAGGTGCTAGAGAACTTTGAAGATCTCGAGCTAACTCGTCCAGTATTTTCTTTGCTGTTTTTTTTTTTAAGTGAGCTTTTTCACTGTCAAAATTTGACAATTTAATATAGTTTGGTTAAGATTATTTGACGTTTTATTTTTGTGGGCCTGTCTATTTAATAATACTCTGTGCCAAAAAATTATAAAAAATTAAACTAATCAAATATTTGAATACTATAGTATCTATATTTTCCAATGACCCATATGTGTGCCATGTCATAGGTTTTCTGTATGTCCTGTAAGGCATATGCAATTCAAGTTTACATTAAACTTGAACCACATATGCTTCACGGGACTTTTAAAATAGCTAAAATTCTATAAAGCACTCGTTTCATAACACGTTTTTAGAGTACTAGTACCTAAGAAAACTCACCGCGAGCGGCTTGTTTTCTAAACTTGTACTCGTGCGCTAAAAACGTATGTTATGAAACTAGTACTTTAATATACTATAAAATCCTTACTTAAGTAACCCGTCATTTTCTGTAAGTAACCCGTCATTTACTACTCTTCTACTTTAAATAGTATAGCACGTTCTTAGCGAGGGCGCCAGTAGGTGTACCTTATGTTTACCACATGTTAGCTGGAAGTAGTTCCGAATAAAGGGGTACCTAAAGGAAGTTAAAAATATAATTTTAGTATGAATGGCAACAGATGTATAGGTGTAGGCACTAAATATTAGTTTTTGTTTACTATTAAATTATATTTTATTATAATTTAGTATACTTCAAAATTAAAAATTACCCTCATAGTTACTTCAAAAATAATTAATATACCTAGAAGGTAACTTAATTTAAAAACTAATGAGTAAAATAGGGAACTGTTGAAGATTGTGGAACAGGGAATAATCAAATTGATACTTTTACCACAAATATATCATCAGACCTCATCAGATATTTTTTGATAAATAATGTCTGAAAAGTTTTGTTACTTTATTATGAAGATACTTGATAAATTTCAGTGGTGCGAAACCAATATAACACTTAGGTGTTAGATTAATTAATATTGTGTTTTTCTAACACTATTGTAACATTTTAAAGCCATATCTCCTTTATTATAATTTGTGTATAACACTGGTGTATAGGTACCGATGAAGTGGGTAGCTACATTATAATATTAAATTTATACAGGGTGATCATTTGAAAACGAGCCACCCTAAATATCTCGCATTCTAAGCACAATTTGAAAAATCTAAAAAATAGGTCGATTTGATTTTTCGAGGTGGAAATTAAGATATATAGTTTTGGGGCTTCTATCTCTCACCGCTAATCCCCAGCTGTCCCAACATTAAAATATAAATAGGGAACCCTCATCTTCTGATACGTCATTTGAAAGAGCTCAGAAAATACTATCTTTTAGTTGAAAAAAACTTAATTTACCTACCCTTAACTTAAGGGTTGATCATTTAATTATAGAATAATTGGAACAAAATACTCACAAAAATAGATTAATACTTAAAAAATAATTAAAATAGGTTCGATTCATGTGGTTCTAACTTCTACCCCATTTTTTTAATTTTCTTTATAACGGATAAAAAACCTTTGTCAGCATGTATGTATGTATGGTTTAAAGATCCACTTCCAGAATAGCTAGAAACTTGAAATTCGACATGTACACTGATAAAACAGTTTATTTGTGTCAACAAAATATTTGGTTGGATATGGCCAATTGAATTATTTGGTTGAGACAAATAAATTTTATTTCTGACAAATAAACTAATTTGTTCCCATTAATAAATAATTTTGAAATTAATATATTTGTTTACATGAACTAAATATTTATTTGACTCAAATAAAATTTTTTACTCACAACCAAAGGATTTAATTGGCCATATTCAAATAAATCCTTTTTATCAGTGTACATGGAGTATCCCCCAACTTACCCTTCGACCACCCACCCCTATATATTAGAATTAGAATTCTAAAACATAAAAGTATTAAAATAACTACATATTTTTTAGTTTTTTCTTTAATTTATAGATTTTTTTTGGGGGGTGGAGGGTAACTTGGGGGAATACTTCATGTAAATGTCAAATTAAAACTTTTTAGCTATTCTGGAAGTGGGTCCTTAAACCCGGACCATACATACATACGTCCTGACAACGGTTTTTTCTCTTTTATATGGAAAATACAAAAATTGGGGTAGAAGGGGTAGAAGTTACATGAATCGAACCTATTTTAATTATTTTTTAAATATTAAGCTTTTTTTGTGAGTATTTGGTTCCAATTATTTTATAATTAAATGATCAACCCTTAAGTTAAGGGTAGGTAAATTTATTTTTTTTTTAGCCAAAAGTTAGCATTTTTTGAGCTCTTTTAAATGACGTGTCAAACGATGGTGGTTCCTTGTTTTGATTTTAATGTTGGGGTAGCTGGGGATTAGGGGGTGGGAGATAGAACCCCAAAACTATATATCTAAGTTTCCCCCTCGAAAAATCAAATTGACCTATATTTTAGATTTTTCAAATTGTGATTAGTTTGCGAGATATTTGGGGTTGCTCGTTTTCAAATGATCACCCTGTATATGTAGCCAGGCTACATTGTAGCCCACATATATAAATTTATAAATTTCAATTACACGTATCTAAAAAGTATATTATGTAACTCTAATCATACAATATTATATTGTCAATATATTATTAATAACACAGCTCCACAAAAAAAACAAGTAGGCGTTCCGACGGACCAAGCTAGTCAATTCTTACGTATTTTGTTCGCTGAATCCGAATCCGAGTTTGAAACTCCGAAGTTAGCTCTAACCTTTAACAACATTTTTTTTTTAAACATCTGTTTTTTAGGTTAGGAATAAACCATAGCTAACTTCGGAATTCCGAACTCGATTCCGATTCTGACTCAAAATATGTAAAAATTGACTAGTCTGGTCCATCGAAACACCTACATTTTTTCTTTTAAGGTGCTGTGTAATTATTGACAATATAGGATCCATGGATATCCTTTAAATATTATTTTTAATTTTTAAAACAATGCGTTTTCACAATTCCTTATTTTACCTACATTTTTAATAGCACACTTTGTTCTAAGAATATTCTTAGAACATTCTAAAAAGAAAAAAATATTCCTACAAACTTCTTAGAATATTCTCAGAATATTTGTGCTATTAGGGATACTAATTTAAAAAAAATTAACAATGAATATTAAAATTTGCCTTTATTATATACATAGTTTATAATTTTAATAAACATTTTTGCATTTTGAAAAAATATGAAATGTAAAATTGGAATCATCATTGAAAATATCTCTTAAGTCCGATATCTGTCAATAGACTATAATAATCAAAGTGTTTCTCTGCTTAATCTAAAAAATAAAAACTCTATTATTTTGTTTTTCATAACAACAAAACTGTAATAAAGGCATATTTTTCATTTGCATGTTTCAGCTTAAGCTGCAAATAACTGCTTAAAAATCATCGCAATTTTCTTACAAAAATCACAATGCATCATTTTCACTCTTACACACAATGCATTACATATAAAAACCTAACAAAAACCCAATACACGCACGCACAACTAACCTTATTTATTTATTTTTCTTTTTTACTTGGGCTGGAACACTTTTGAATCATTCATAATCATAAAATATTAAATATAAAGAATTTATTAATTTTTAAAATTAACTAAGTTTAATAGTAATTAAATTTAAATTAAATTAAGTTTAAGTGTAGTAATTAAATATTACCTCAACTCTAGACGGTGTACTCCAGAATTAATTTTATTAAATTTACCTAAACCTTATTTTTTTAGTTTATATCATCCTAATCTTTTATGAAACCTACCGTAGATTATCTACGTTTAATGTCGTATATTATCTATGTAATTGATATTGCTTTATTTTATTTACCAAGAATCCTTTGTCTGGATAACGATTTTAGAATAATCTTTCTGATTTAAAAAGCTTTTCATATCAATATTTTTATAATTGTTACTGCGAAATTTTTGAATAAAAAATAAGAAAATAATAATAATAAGTAATATAATAGTAATAATAATAGTAGATATATGTAATAAAAACATGAATACATTAAGTTTATTGTTTTTTTTTTTAACTTTTGTATATTTGTATAGATTCATTGCATATCCAGCCCCAGTTTTTTTTTTTATTTTATGTTTCTCCCTGTTATTCTTAATTTGGTTTATTTGTGGGGGTGAAGAGCACGTACCGACGCAACTCGGAAGGGGTTGTAGATTCTACCGTGCCCGTGCCTGTCGTTGAATTATCCAATCAAATTCAAGCTGCTAATGTCTCGCAGGATCAAACTCCTGCTGCAGCTCCTCCTGCAGCGCCTGCAGCTCCGCCGATTGTTTCTATCCAGCCACCGCCACCAGCGCCATCTAGTGGCGGAAAGAATGATGTAGCTGCAGATGTGGAAGCTGGTACCGTCGTTAAAAGGAAGAGTAAGAGGAAGACCACGCAAAACGATGCAAGTCATGGGAGTTTCTTTTTGCGTATTGGGGCTATTGGTAGGTTTAGAACGTTAATTTAATTCAAAATTTAAAAAATATTATGTCTACTCCAAAGTTTTTTATTGAAGCATTTTATTTATAAAAAATAGCTACAATTGTTTCAACCCTTGAACTTAGGGTCATCTTCAGGCTAAAATGGTCAAAAAATTTAAAAACAAACAACACGGACTACATTATAAACATACACATAGCTTCATATAATGTAGTCCGTGTTGTTTGTTTTTAAATTTTGTTGACTATTTTAGCCTGAAGATGACCCTAAGTTCAAGGGTTGAAACAATTGTAGCTATTTTTTATAAATAAAATGCTTTATCAAAACTCCAATATGAGAATGGATCTCGATCACAGTTAGTTAATTTAATTATTGAAAAGAACGTCATAAAGATTCTTTTTAAATCTGAGAAGATAACTTTCTTGCTAAATAAACCACCATTTATTTATTAGAAAATAAAGACATTGTGAAATTTTAAATTCCCAGCTAGAGGATTTTGGAATCTTGTGACAAGATATTGCAGTATTTTTGAATAAAACAAAACGCTATTGATAATAAAGTCCCGGAACCCCTTCAAATATTATTATTAAAACAATATAGTTTTTAAGAACTATATAAGAACCATATTGTATTCGAATATTTTTTCTAATGTAGACATACAGAAAATTTAAAAGAAATAAAAACAGCCATTATAAATAAAGTCCAGTTTCAAGATTTAAGTATTTTTAATAGAATTATTAGATTTATTTTATCAAGCACAAGCTTTAACGTTTATTTGGAGCTCCCCATTATTATGTAGCATATAAATCAATATGGATTAATATATAGGTATATAAAAATACTATTGACAACATACTGTATACATTATTTTAACTTGCATCCAGGAAAAGCAAGAGATAATTAAAAAATTGTGATTTAAGGCATGTCCCATAAGCGCACAATATTGATAATAGAGCGATTTTAAATTTTTACTTGCAAAGCGCATAAAATATTAAATTAATTTTAACCAACACTTTGAAATAGCGTTTTTTTTTGTCTTCCATTAACTCCTTTTACGTAAAGATTAGAACTAAGTTGATAGTAATGTTATGATATATCAATAAAAAACATTTTTTAGCTTTTGGATTGGGGACAATGATTTACAGCGGTTTGGAGTTTGGATCCTTCTTTGAAGTTCCATTTTCATCAAAATGTTACATGATTCTACGTGGAGTAAATCCTGTCTTACAAATGATTTTCACATTCATGCAGATGTACTTCATTTTTATGAATTCCAGAGTAAGTTTCATTTGAGCAAACTTCATAACACGTTACTGTAAAGTTGTGTTCTTGCATTTCATTTCTGAGGTTACCAGTGGCCAACAGTTATGTAACTTATATAGGTACATAATGATTAAGCCAAAATGAAGTTACACGAAATGTATTAGATATCAAATTTTATATCGAGGAACGTTAGCATATACTAATACGTGTAGGACCTACATTTAGACCTATACAGGGTTATTCTTTTAAATGGTACACCCACCGTAACTTTTGAACGGGATGATATATAAACTTTATGTTTGGAATATGTATATCACACAAAAAAAACTATAATTTTTCATATTTTTCAATTTTTTATTCGGTAAGGCGACGCTAGGGGGCAGTGGTGGATATATTTTAAATGACACCCTAGGTCTTGTGATATGTTATTTTAAAGAGCTTAAAATTCTCTATTTAACTTAAATCTTAAAAAATTAATAGTTACACAGTTAAACACAAAATTTTAGCTTTTTAAAATACAGTATCACAAGACCTAGGGTGTAATTTGAAATAGTGTTCCCCTTGCCCCCCTGGCGCCACCTTACCGGATAAAAAATTAAAAAATATGGCAAATGATAATTTTTATTGTGTGATTTAGATATTCCAAATTTAAATTAATTTCCTTCAAAAGTTACGGGAGGTGTACCATTTAAAAGAATAACCCTGTATACAATGTATATTATACAACACATCCCCTGAAAGCTAAATGGGTTTAAAAATGAAAGCAACTTTTGCAAATTTGCATACAGTTATTTTAGAGTTCTCTTAGTATATAACTACTTTTAGCAAAATCAATACCTTGTCCGTTTCTTAGATAATGGTAAACGTTCCTCAGCAGGCTCTGTAGGCAACAGTTAAATCATATTGCAAGTAGAATTTGACTAATCTTACAAATCTGTTTAAAAATTATCTTTAGTTTTTGTCAGTTTCGAGAAATATCGTTTTAAAATTTTTACATTTGCTAAAAATGGTCATATTCACTCGTAAGTAAATAATGAAATCATCACAATGTAAATCCAAAAGTCTAAATTAACGTTTACTTTATGATTTAAATAACTAAAGTAAAATTAGTTGTCATGTTTTACTGGATTTTGTTTGTTAGATTTTTTCTATACCTCTAAAATAGTGTTAAAAAGTGTGAACAAAATTTTTGTTGTCCATGGACTGGATCCAGTACACTACTAGATATAATTGACTACCATATTGAAAGTTATATTGTGACATTTTATATCTGCTAGAACTAGTCTATAGACTTGATTTAAATTAAGCTACCAGACAACAAAAAATTTGTTCACACTTTTTAACACTGTTTCAGAGGTGTAGAAAAGAGGATAATAAAATCCAGAGAAAGATAACAATTAATTTTACTTTAGTTATTTAAATCATAAAATAAGTGTTAATTTAGACTTCTATAATTACATTTAGATGCTTTCATCATCTACTTATGGGTCTCCGAATATGACTATTTTAAGAAAATTAGAAATATTTAAAACCATATTTCTTGAAAATAACAAAAGCTATAGATAATTTTTAAAAAGATTTGAAATCAGAGGAAAAAATACTATAAGATTCTACTTGCTATATAATTTTACTGTTGCCTACAGAGTCTGCTGAGGAACTTTTAAGGGTATGTGTGATACATGTATAGATTATAATAATTACTGTTATGATATTGCTTCTCTAATTTATAGAGTGATGTAAACTTTCTTGTCATTTGTAAATATTAAGTCTTTTATTTTTAGTTAAACATTCATCGTTTTAAAGTCGTGGCCAGATTTGGTTTGATGCACGTTGTAGCAACGAATATATGTGTTTGGATTCGTACATTGGTTTTGGAATACTTGAAGGAAATCACAATTTTTTACAAGAATACCATGAACGATACTGTTCCGGTCAATCAGTCATTTGCTGGTAAGTTAATAATATTTATCAAGAACTTTTAAAACTAAAAGTTTTGTTTTAAATAATATCCAAATAATATACTTTGTACTTCTAAACATATTCTAATATAGTATATTATACATATTCTAATGTAATCTTTAATAAAGAAAACAGACATGCCAGATCTTTTTCCTTATATCTATCTATATATCTGATTTCTTTTTATCATCTTAACCTTGTTATATATTACTTTTCATTTAATGGTCTTCTTGTATCCATTTTCAACGAAATGTAATATTTTCACGTATTATATTTTTTTTGGTTTGTTATTACTTTCTGGCACATTAAGTCAAGTATTGTTGTAATAATTTAAAAATTTATAATTTAAATCTAAAACTATGGATTTTAAACTGCTGTATAATGCTTAAAACTAATTTTATAACTAACATTCACTAATAACTTTAAAAATTTTGTATCATTCTTTTAAAATTATTAAACCATTTTAGCCAGTATAAAAGCACATACCATTCGTAATGCTAACACGGTGTTAGGAACACACCTAGCTGTACCAGATGTGGTCAAGCTAACAGCCGCACGAGCTATAACAGCTATGCCCCCCACCACCAGCACCTCATTTAGAAACTTAGTTCATTCTACAGCTCGCGCTGCAAGTACCACTCTTCGCAATGCCGTCACTACTCTTCCAACCACCACAAGTCCCAGATGTAAGTCCAAGTAGACTATGCATGAATATTTTCTAAAAACAGTACCTATTTAAAATTAATATAATTTTGAGATTATTTCTTTTTGGTAATTCTATCCGCTATAAAGCCAATTATTATTAAGATACTATAAAATCTTATAATGTCTTGAAAATATATTTATTCATGTTTATTTATAATCATATACATATGTTACAAGGAAATATATTCATTTCCTATTCTTTGACATAATGGAATCTATTAAATAAATATTTCATGCTTGATTAGATATTGTTATTGACCTTGATAGTTGCTGCAGTTGAATAACTGTCAAAAGTTGGCAAAAAAACAAAAAATACTTATATGCATGCTTTGTTAGATTAAATTACTTAGACGAAAAAGGTTCAGAACAAAGGTTTAATATGAACAATTTGAAAACTTTATTATTTGCGTATAGATAATTTGAATATTTATATAGAATATATCTGATTTAAACTTTGTTTTGAACTTTAAGTTAACAATCATTGTGATAGCCTTTTTCATCCATAGGTACATTTATTTTATAATATAGTTATCATTATTATAAGAACAGATAATTACTTTAGAAAAATCAATCATTAGTTATCATACTTCTAAAACTTTATGTTTCTTAAATTGTATGCTTCCAAAATCTAAAATTAATAGGTATATCACCTTTTGTTACATGATACGAACATTTTATTTAAAGAAAATATGAAAAAAATATTTATATATTTAAGTTTCAAAGTTGATGATGATGTAAAGAAACACATGTTTTTCGGATTCTGAAAAATATTTCTTAATTTAAATTATTCTTAAGCCGAAAAATGTTATGAAATAGGTTTCCCACAATGTTTCCACTAACCAAAACTAACATTATTAAACTTAACCCTGAAGATGTATATACCACTCCGAAACCGGCGCCAACTACCTTCTTCAGAATGTTTCATACTAATGCGCCTCCGATGACATTTACTACTCCATCTGCTACTACTACAACAACTATAAAAACCACGGCCAGAAACCTTTGGCAAGCGTTTACAACTACTGTTGCTAGTAGTCCTACAATACCGTCAACTACTACAACCTCTACAACTACCTCAATTCCTTTAAAGAATTTCGTGGATTTCAGAACCTTCAACAATTTTGCTTCTGATGATTTTGCCAATGGTATGACCTGGAACACATGTCCACTTATAAAAATGCATGAATTTGAGCTTTATTTAATAAGCAATATTGTATTATTTTTTGTTTATATTATTAAAAATTGAGGTCCTTATAATATAAGAATTAGGTTTCAAAAAAATGTTCTGTTGATATTCCCGTATATTTTTAAAATGCATGATTTTTAACTTTATTCATTTGGTTTTCTTTATGATCCAAGAGATTTTTTATTTTTTTAATTCATAGCCTGTATATTATTTAAATCCTAAAATTGTTGTTTTCCTGGAAAGAGTTTTGTGGAACATCCAGTAATTCTGGTTGTGTTAAACAGAAACTGGTAGCATGAACTTCATCTTGAATTGTTAGTTTTATTTTTTTTTCTATATCTGAATAACAAATTTTATAGTATTTTATATTTTTTTACCATTTCAGAAAAAAATATTTACCAGCCAAATTTGAAATTTAACTTCAGTTTAAAATATTTTAATATTTTCCAGTGGCAGATGAACAATTATCAGTCTCCGCCGAAGACTTTTCAAATCCGTTAATCGAAAACTCAACAGAACTACTGAACGGAATTCTCCCACAAGCGCTAAAATTCTTTGATTTTTCCAACTTAACTCGTCGTAACCCATTGGATGGCTGTGGAAGAGTTAATATAATGGGTAACATCGTACAAGATTCTGCGCCATATCTTTATCCATTTATTATCGAATATTCATTGATTGGGGCTGCTGTAATATATGTTATGTGGAAACATATTGGAAAAAATCCTAGGTAAGTTAGCTTGTTAACAATTATTTTTGAACCATTTACTATAATGCAATTTGAAAATCCTTTAGCTAATTAGACTATCTAGCATTTTTTATTTTAATGAAAATGTTAAAAATTAAATATTCCATTTTTGTCTACTACTACTGTACTTAGTGATTTTAGTAGACTGTAGTTTTGCACTTCTAGTGCTAGTTAGTAGTTACCAACAGCCATCTCTGTACGTCAATAAATTGCATTTCGCTTTGGATTTTAATTGCGGTTCCTTGTTTTTATAAATTTTGAAATTGAAACAGTGACCAAAACGTTCTAATGTTATTAATTGAAAGCTTATTGTCAAACCCTGCATTTTTATGAATAACCCTTAAGCTTTATATGTATATATGTATAAAATTGTTCCAATCCTTCATATATACCTAACATCTAACATGTTTTGAGTGTGAATAACGTGATTTTGACGAATAGATATCTTAAATGTTTAAATATAGCTATAGTGTTTTGAGAAACAATTAAACATAAATTATAGGTGTGTAATTAGCTAGCATCTCATTAGCTTAGACAGCATTTAAATAAATACTTGTTTTTTTTTCTAACATAGAGAATGATTAAACTTATTATAAACTAGAATTACAGCTAGCGCATGCCATTTGGACTATTAAATGCTCCTATTTCTTATCAAAGATTTATAAACTTAGTTTTCTCAAAACATTATAAAACATTTAAGCATTTTGGTACCAGGTGTCTCCTTTAAAACGGAATAACTTAATATTGATTTTTTAGAAAAATGTAGATAAAATCATTTTTTTTAGTATGCACAAAACTCCTCATAGAGTCATCCTTCTAAAACTGATGCATGATTTAAAATCTCTTAAAATTTTCGTAATTTTTAAAACGTGCACTCTATTCATGTCCCTATTAAAAAAAATAATGGTAGAGGATAGTGCCTCGTAAAACTGGTATTGAATAGGTACTTTTTACATCTATAATACTGGTTATTATAAATATGTGCCATATTAGGTATTGTGATTTTATTCACGGCAGTGATTTATAGGGCCATAAATCACGCATCTGTAAAAATAAACCGTATAAACTTTAAAACGGCCGTGTATAAAGTTTAGTATTCTATTAGCGTATAACACAGAAAAAAAGGATTCCTTGAACCAAGGATAAGTGTCATTCGATATGTTTAAAGCCATATTTTCTTGTTTGAAGGCTACTATTACTTTGAACCCAATTCAATGTCCTTGAATGAAAAACGCGAATCTTCATCATCTTATTCAAGAACAATGAACTTGGTTTAAAGAAAGGCTAGCCTTGAAACAAGAGAATATGGCTTTAAACACATCGAAAAATACGTGTCCTTGGTTCGAGGAATCCTTTTTTTCTGTGTAGCTTTCAATAGTAATAATATCATTTATTATAAGCTTATTGAATAATATACTATTACACAATACAACAGGTTTAATACCAGTTTTGTAGTTACAAAGTTTATGAGTTTTATGTCAAAATATTCATCGGCTTTTTTTAATAAATCAATATTTTAAGAGTTATTTTTTATTTTAAATGAGACACCCGATATTATCTTGATAGAAAAATTCAAAATAAAGTAATAAAACACATTTTTTGTGTTAGATGCGTATCCCAAGAAGATTTGGAACATCGTCTTGAAATAATGTTGTCCCGTAGGGCTGTTGCACTCGCACAGGTTGGCCAAGGACGAGTTGATTGTGTTGGAGCTTCCAAAGGACTATTTTTTGGACTTTTGATGCTTGTTGCCTCATTAATATGTCTAATTTTGTTTTTCGTACTCATCTATAATAAGGATTTCAACCTGTTGGCCATTTATTTAGCGGATGTGTCACACTGTGCGTTGATGGTGTTGAGTATTTTTGCCATCATCATTGGATTTGTAAGGTAACCATAAAAAATATAATTAGCATGATAGTAGGTTAGTAAATTTAGGATTAATAGGATAGCTAAAAGGTAATTCCAAATTTACTATTTTGCTCCAATTGGTCCGAAAAAAAGAAGAGAGCCTAAACTCCGCGCAGAATCTATCTGCGTTGATGTTTATTTGTTTTTTGTTGTATGGTTTGTAAAATAAATTTAATTCCTAATGTAAGATTGCTATAAAGTTTCAGATTCATTGTCAATACAAACATTATTTAAAAAAAAAATCCAAATATTTATTAAAAAGCAAGAAGAAATTACAAGAAAATTCTTTAAAAAGGAAACTACAATTGTTTTGTAAAAATTGTGGAAATATTTTTTTGGCGAGTTAACATAATACTGTTCATAATTTTATTTAAAAAATATAATTTAAGCTCAGGTAGGGAAAATTTTTATTTTAATAGCATATTATAAATAAAAAAACTTATTTTTATTAAAACTTCCACTTTTTAAAAACTTTTTATAATTATTTGTAATTATTTTAATCTAAATGTCAAAAATTTTCAAAAGCACAAGCGTTATAAAAATATCACTAAAAGTCATTTTTAAACCACTAATCATAGCTTTCTTGATCCAATTTGTTACTCAGATAGAAGAATGCACTGTTTTAAAAGAAAGTATTTCGATCCTGAAACTATCGCATCATATTTTTGTCTTTTTTTTTTGCTTATTTGTTAATTTTCTATTAATTTCTAGAAGCACTAGTTTATTTATTTTATCACTCATGCTCATCATCCATGATTTCACAAAAACTATGCACATAAGTAATTCAAAAATATATAAAATATATGAATGCATTATAAAAATTTTGGAACACATTTTCAGGGTGCAACAGCTCAAATTCAAGATCGAAGAACAGAGTGATCTCAACGACATTTTGCTACGTGTTTCGGCCTTTGGATTATTTTTGTATGCCATCTTCAGTGCCATTGCTGGACATTTGTTTGCTTTTACCAAAGAACCCAATTTGTTGGTTATGATTACTGGAATCTTAGCTGTTTTTCAGGTAAGGCGTTAAGACTGTTTATAACTTAATAATAATTAATAAATATACATTAGAGAGTTGGTATTCGAAGTAGAACACACAACAATGTAGAATAAAGTGAGGTTTATAGTTACGTGTATTATCCGCTTCAAAAAAAAAAGTAGTACAGCGGTTTTTTAATGATGTAAATATACGTTCATTTCTTCTTATACTTTTTATAATAAATGAGCTTAATGCAGTGATGTCAATAGCAGTTTGTATTCATTTTGCAATAGGCAACCTCAATTGTCAACAAATGACGGTTCTTATACATAACCTCAAATAATATACCCTGTCATGTAATGAGCAACTTACCGCCAAGATGTTATGTACATCTATGACAGGATAGCCTTACTTTTTCTTTGCGTGAAAATTACTGTCAAGCAATTTAAATTGTTAAAATATCGAAAATATGTAGGGTTCATTTTTAACTTCTTGTCCCATTTTTTTGTGGCGTGGTTACTATATTTTCGTAATTGTAGACACTAATTTTAAGGGATACTATTTTCAGTTAAAAGTTAACTTCATTAATTTATCTAAAAATATTCATAATTTACTAAACATTATTTTTCCAGGTCATTCTTCAGTTATTATTTATCTCCGACGTTTCCCGTCGTCGCGTTCACCTCCCGGAACACGATCGCATCAAACCAGGTCGCCAAGTGGTCACATTTTTACTAATCTGTAACGTCGCAATGTGGATAATCTACACGTGCGAATCAAAACGTGTAGAGGCTAATCCCGTACAAATAGAGTTCTATGGATTTTTATCCTGGGCCTTAATTCAACGTTTTACTCTGCCATTATGTATTTTCCATCGCTTCCACTCTGCTGTTACCTTGGCAGAGATCTGGAAAACAACATACAAACCACGTCTGGAGTAGATTCGATAAATAGGGAAAATTTTAATTGGATAAATATAGTTACTTCCATGAATTTAGTTTTTAAAGCAAAAACAGTAAATGCATTCAATAGATAAAAATATATTCTAAAGATAGTATATCGAAATTACGTATTTGTATTGAATTATGTGAATTACGTATGGATTACGTAAAAACCAACTGGTAATAATTACTTGAGCAAACTCTGCTCCAACTTCACATTAGAAAGCGTCAGTTATTAACTATATTTATTTCAAGTAAAAAGTCCTTAAGGCTTCAAGACTACATAAATGGCTACGAAAGGCCACGTTTTAATTTTGCTCACAGTATGAAAAAAAAAAACAGAAGTTAATATTTATTTTATTATTGTTTGTATTGGTTAAGGTACATAAAAGAGCGTCTTCCAAATATTTATAGGAGTTTCAAGCACTTGATGTATCGCAATCATCTTTATTATTTTATTCCTATATATTTTATGTGTTTTTTGTTGAATATTTTTGTTTATATTATTTACTTAAAGATTTATTTACAATAAATATGTTAGTTTGTCAACTGTAAAATAGAAAATGAAGAAATATAAAAAAATGGATAAAAATAATCACCAAAAATATTAAGACTGAATACGCACTAGTCATCTGCTTTATTATTTAATCATATTCATGAAGTAACCGATAAAAAAATGGACAAATTAACACATTTCTTGTCATATATTATACGCACATGTTACTATAAGATATTTAGTTCATGTATCGCTAAAAATATTAATGAATTATTCCGACAAAAAAAAATAATACGACAAAATTTGGTAATATTTAATATTACCAATACAAATGCATTAATATCGTCTCAATAAATCAGTATCTTTATGATTAAAGTTAGGTTTTACTTTTTTATACATAAGTTTAAAACGCAGAAGGACATAACAATAAATTTATCTGCAATATGTAAAACATAGCATTAGATTTTGCTACAAATTAATAATCTACTACTAATAGGTAATCCTACTAAGTATTATAGTGTGGAATCTTCTCAATGTGTACATGTAAACCTCAATGTGTAGATTAGAAAAAAATTAAATACCCATTTATAAATTATTATATAATTATATAGAAAGTTATCCACAAGACTATTTAAAAAATAGTCAAACTGTCAGGAATCCTATTTTTCAGTTCTTAAACAGAAGGCGAAATTAATTTAAGTTTTTTTTATTAAAATGGAAAATATGAGTCCTGGTAGTTTAAAAAAATTATTCACTCTTCTCACTTTGAATTACCCATATCTAATATATTAAAATTATTTAACTACATTAAAATTCCATTTTTGCATTTAAAAACACAAAAAAGAAAACCAAAAGTCTGAAAGTAAAGTGTTCTAATGTCTTTAATTGTAAAATAAAAAAAAAGAGAAGGTGTGAATATTTTAGTAAAATGATTTAATTTTGGTCAAATTTTCGCAGTTTTGGTCAATTTTGACTTATTGACCAGTTTAGACCTATAAAATAGTTAAAATATAACAGTTGGACATGTACTGCTTGTAATATATGTGGACCATCAAAAAAATAATACCAAGTAACACAATTAAGACTTTTTTAACATATTTAGGACTTTTTTTTAAGAAAGCGAAGCATAAGATTATGTTAACAACAAACTTACTATGAATTTTAAATGCTTTATTTAATATATAAGCTTTACACAAGTATTTATATCAAACAATTAATATTAAAGCGATTTTAGTTTTCTTTTCTTAAAAAAATGCCCAAATACATAAAATAAACTAGATTGGTAATACTAGAAAAGTGTAGCCTTTAAAAAGCTATTTTATTGACAAATACACTAAGTACAATTTAAATTTTTAGCCTTGGTAAGAGTTTTGGCAGAAAGTTTTAAAAATAATAATTTAAAGAACCTGGCACTCAAATAGGGGGGTTGTTGAGCCACAGTCACAAAAGTTTTAATATTTATTAATACAAATATAAGTAAATGATAATAAAGCCTTTTATATAATATTTCTAATGTCTGTTCTTTAATTAATAGAGTTAAATAAACTTAAATCGACTAATTAAGTTAATATTTACATAAATAAAAATTAACCTTAATAATATATATCAAAATTATCTGTCATAAAATTAGATTTTTAAAAGCGTTTTTCTTCAAAAATGTTCATTTAATTTGGATGTAATTTTTCTAATTTAATTTTTACTCCCAAAATTACAAAATATCAAAATTTGAGGCAGTTTGACTGTAGCCAAACCCCTTATTTGTGTGCCCTATACATTGTATAGTATACAATGCTATTTTTTAAAAGCAACGAATAATATTACAGAGCTTTTATTAGCCATTTAAGTTTTGAAAATGTCCATATTTGGTAACTAACTCAAACAAGATGCACTCCCAGCATGGTTACAGTTTTATCTATTCCCAATCCAGTTTTACAAATACCCCTATATATTTTTTAATTTTTTAATATAATTTCAAAAGGTTTATTTTCGGTTTCATACTCCAACGACCAAGAAAAATTGGTACAATTTAATTAAACAAATTAGAATATATAAAATAAGTTTTTTGATTATGATTTTTGATGTGAATTTATATCAGTTTTCAGATATGAATTTTTCGCGTCAAAATAAAATTATAATCGTTATTGTGATTACATGATTTAACAAAAATCGTTTTAGGGTTAGGTAAAAAACGTTTTATGTATTCGCGTAAAAAAAATAAATATGGCTACATTCTGTGCCTTTTACCTAAAAAATAACCGACCTCTCAGCCTCATTAAGTTATTTTTTTTTTAATCGTTAGGATGATATTACCTCAAACTTTTATTTTATGTCAAGTGTTTCAGTTTTTATATTTTATATCATTCGTTGGGGTAGAACGATCTTTTAACTCTTTGACTCCATTGCTAACTTTATGGCAACTGTCATTGTCATTGTCGTTGATAAAAATTGACATAAAGTTAGCAGTGGAGTCAAAAGAGTTAAAAGATGGTCCTACCCGAACGCCTATGATATTTGTGGAGGTGAATTTCAAAACGCAGTTTTTGACTTTGTGACATAGCAGCTTGTCAATTACTTGACAATCAAATTGTATTGTTTACTAAGTGTCAAGCTGCTATGTCACAAAGTCAAAAACTGAGTTTTGAAATTCACCTCCTCATTTGTAATAATGCATGGATATAATAGGCATTAATGTCAGTCTTAATTTAATTTTTGAACGACTCAAAGATATTTAAAAATGTATTTTGTGTTAATACTACGGATGTAGAAAAAACTGTACAGAAGACACAAAATTATGAAAAAAAAAATAAGAAGGGATCGGTATTATATTGGATTTAAGGCGCAGAATATCCCTGTATAGACTATAAGTTTTATACGTTTATTATACAGGATGATTTACGAAAAGATATCAGAAAGGTTAGCATTAAACAAAACAACCTTCTTCGATACCAGTTTGTTAAAAATATTACTTTGCCGTGGACCATCCTGTATATGTTTTGTCTTGTATATGCGTATATATACAAACAAAATAAATATTAATAAATGTCATTGTGCTATAAAATATACGTGTTATAATAAATATATGATATTAAGAATACTTATTTACTATAAGCAATGTTATAGAGTTAGACAGTAATACGGAACAATATAGTCATTTATGTACATATTTTAACCCTGTAATATTATTTATTTGTAAATTTTAAGATACCTACCATAAATATAATAAGTTAGTTTTAATAAATATAAATTTATAAAGATATTATTTTTTAATTACTTTGAGGAAAGGCTTCTAAACAAGGTAGCGAGAAAAGATGGTTAAAAAGTTTTACATCACCCTACAGAGTGTAGGCTACAGTAAGCTAATAAGGTAAAACAATCATAAATCCAAAATAAAACAAAAATAATGTCTTTAATAAATATATTAAATTTTTCAAAAATATCAATGTGTAGGAAACTTGAAATTAATGCTCAAAATGTCCAAAATTTAAGTTTAGATATAATGTGACTTAAGTCATTATAACATAATTATGTAGATGGGCTTTTAATAATATTATTACTCTAACAACACTGCCGTTTTTACGTAATTTTAAAAAATGTCATCTCAAAAAATAGCACTAATAGTGTCACTAAAATTTTATACATATCTCAAAAGAATAATAATTATATACTACAAAATAATTATTAATAGGTATAAAATTTTGATAATGCTATGATTTCATCACTGAGTTTCGAATAATTTTCCAAATATTTTCTATGTATAAAATAGATGTTTATTTATTAAAATAAAAATGTCTAGAATTATAATTCTTTGAAATTTTACATTATTTATTTATTTAGATTAAATTAAGATAAAAATTAAATACTAATAGTTTTATTTTACTTTTTTAAGAAGAAAATATACAGTGTGTCCCCGGATTGGTAAAATGACTCTTGTAACAGGTAAAAAATGCTTGATTTAAATTTTTATTTCTTGGGGTTCAGCCCTGCTTGACTAAAGATTAATTTCTAGCATAATTTTAGTTTTGAAAAATCAAGTATGCCTTGGAAATTTTCAAAAAACCTATTTTTCTGTAGAGTAAAGTGCCTTTTATGTGGCAAATACAACAAAAAGTTATTAAGAAAAGTTGTTTAGAATCAACATCTAGGCCCCTATACCAAATTTTAAAATCCTCGGCCAAGTATGATATATTTTTTTAAATATTTCTGTTTGATCCCGCATAACTTTGGAACGGATAAACGGAATTGAATGAAACCTTTTGCAACTTAAAGAGGGCATTATTAAGATGGTCCAGTTTCAATTTGACCTTCGGATAATTTCGGGTAAGCCGGATAATTAGATAAATCCAATAATTTTAACGCAATTTTACGTAAAAACGGCTTAATTTGGTTCTATCAACCAAATTTTTAGAAAAATATCGGATAAGCCGGATTATGGGGTCACTCAAATATTACGGCAGGCTAAAAATCTTTTAAATGCCGCTAAACTTGATTCTGTGGACCTGTAATATTAAAATACCAAGAGAAAATTATAAAATTTGTGATTATACCATATCTTAGTGTGTATGACGTTAGCAGCTTGCCGAGATGGAAGGACAACTACAATTTAGCTTAGATGGCGTAACAAATCTACAAGTTCTGTGTCTCTAAAAAGTAAAAAATAAAAACTTAACAAAAAACAAACAAAAATGAACTGACTTCTATGTCTCTAAAAATAAAAAATATAAAATAAGTCGGTGCCAATTTCACAGCAAACAATTTAACAACAAAAATATTTTTTACTATTTAATTTAGGGAATGGTAAAATTGGCACCAACTCATTTTTTATTTTTTACTTTTTAGAGACATAGAAGTCGGTTCATTTTTTTTTTATTAAAAGTTTTTTAAAAGATCAATTTTTATTTTTTGATGTTTGTGGAAAAAAGTGAATATATTCTATTATTATTATTAATATTATTATTAATATTATTATTATTGAAAATCAAATTGAGATACTATATATTCCATAGATATATTCTACTAATTGATGTAAATAAAAATAGTTAGACTTAGTTTACCAAAAATATATTTACACAAAAATATACCAGTACAGTAGACAAGACACAAAAAAATTAAAATTTGAATATTGAAAAATATGCAGCAAAAAATATATACAAATTTTAAATCATATATTCATACTGTCTACCAACTAAAGCATATAAAATTCAGACGTTTTATAGAAAATTTACATACAAAATAATAATTCTTTCAAATCAAGGACTATTTTTACTTTTTAACATGTTTCTGCTCTTCAAACATCTATACCTGCTCGCAGACTTATTCATTAAATAATAAGATTTTTTTCGTATTTTTCCTTCCAAATCTATTTTAAATTCTTTTTCCTTTGCACGTTTTGAATTTTTTTCGTTGAATTTTTGAATTATTCGTGGAAAATAATCTCCTGAATCGGACGTACCATTGTTGCTCTGAAAAATTATTTTAAAACTTTCCTTTTTTATGGAATCTAACTTTTTATTTTTTTTATCAAGTTTTTTAATAACGCTTGGTCTTGTCTTGTTTATATTGTCACTGTTATTATAATCCGGCAAAATATTTTTTTCGTCAATATTTTTTAAATTATGGTCTTTTTGCTCTGTATTTTCTTCATATAAAGTGTTTGAATTATCAATCGTTTCTTTCATTTTATTATTTACTGCAATATTTGTCTGAAAATATTTAACTAGGTTTTCATTAGATGCAAATTCTTCTACACGATTCTGAAAAATAAATTTAAAATCTTCTTCTTTTTCTTCGACTGAACCTTTATTAAATTGAAAGTTTTCATTGTTTTTATTTGCTTGCTTTTTGTCCAAAATTTCTGTATTTTCTTCATTTAAAATTAAATTTTTCTTATTTTCATTTATTTTATCAACTAAGGGTTGAAAATATTTTTCTATAGGCATACTAGATTTATTATCCATATCCGCATCATTTTGAAAAATAACTTTAAAATTTTCTTCTTGTATTAAGCCCTCTTCTATACTTTTATTTAATTTTCCTAATATTGAGATTGTATTTTGTTCATTATTCATTTGATGAACATTTTTATCAGGACAAACCATATTGATTTGAGCGGCATTGGGAATTATGTAAATATTGGAATTGTCAATATTTATATTTTGGTTGTTGGTAGAAAATTTGTTTTTATTTCCAGAATTCTCCGTATTAGTTTCTTTATTTTTTCTTTTGTTTAGAATATTAACAGTTTTTAGCGTATTTTCCAATTCATCGAAAACTTTATTATTAACATTTCTTATTTTCGACCATTCATTTCTGGCATTTTCAATTTGAGATATTTTCGAATCTGTTTTATTTTTCTCAATTAGGAATATTTTATTTGGTTCATTATTTGTGATTTCTCGTTCAAAAGCAAGCACATGTTCTAACTGTTTTATCGCTTTGTTACACTTTTCGTGGTACTTTGTTTTTAATTCCTTCATTATTTTTGATATGTAACTAATAGACTGATTATTTTCCAAATTTTCAAAATAATCATCAGACAAAAACATGGCTTCTTTTATATCGTCTTTTACTGATTCCATTTCTTCGATCATTTTTTCTATTTTGTTATATTTCTTGATATTTATTTGTAACTTATTTACTAGATAATGTTTTATTTTCACTGCGTTCATGTATATGTTTGCATCTGAGTTTAATAGCAACTTACTCTCAAACTAAAAAAATAAATTATATAAGGTAAGAATATAAAGAAAAAGTTTCTCTATTTTATGTGCTCAAGCTACGCGAAGCTACATAGTGCAGGACTGAATGAATATATATTTAGGTGTAAATATGTAGTTTCAAAACATAGACTCAGACAAATTTATAAAGAACGTTACGCTTTAAGAACAAATTATAACAATAAAAAGAGTATTAAAGTACAAGATACATTAATATAGAAATAATATTCTTAGGGCTCTCCGAGCTCAGTTGGCAATATCCGTAATCGCTCTGAAAACCGTATTGTTCGTCATAAACTACTGTTTTGACTAAACAAAAAACATTGTCGGAGAAAAAACATTTTTTAAAAAACGTGTGACTTTTTTTATTTTACAACGATATTAGTGATATAATATTTTTTTTTTAAATTGAACCGTATTTTTATGCGGAGTTACTTTTATCATGTTAAGGTCGGTTTTCCTGCTGATTCATGTAGAGCACTAGATAAGCAGGTTTGTTAGGGTAGGTAGGTAGTTTACACACTACACAAAGAACCACTCAAACTACCCACCTGCCTATCTAGTGTTCTAGATTCATGGAATGTTTATATTTCGGTAAAAGTTCTCCTATGCATCTACTATGGTCTGTTTCATCAAGCAAGAAAGTAAATTAAAAATCGCAGAGTGAATATTTTCAAAACAGATTCGAAAATTGGATGTGCGAATATACTGCGTAGTTTATTTTATAAAACATAACTATATTCTATACACAAACATACACTATTCAAACCTGTTGTAAAAATATTTACTGTGCTTGATGAAACAGACCATAATATCTACCTACTTACTTGATTTCCAAAATTTGCTGTTTGTTTTTCATAATATCGATCAAAAATTTGTTGCATACATGTTTCAATAACTAAATTATTAGATATGGTTTTTAAATTTTGTAGATGATTCACAACATTGTTTTTTACTTGTATGTGTTGAAAAACATTTTTAAAATTCACATTATTATCCGTATTAATAACTTTAAGATCATCTATGTATTTGGATATATTTTTAATATTCCGTACTAAATATTTTTTATAGCTTAGGTCTTTATTTTGATCTTCTATAGGATTTTCGTGTATTTTTAAATCAAAATGTTTCAAAACATCTCTATAAGAATTTCTAAACATGATTATAGGAACAACATCACTTTTAATCTTATTTAGTATATCGATATCTTGAAGATTATTTTTCTTATTTAAAATTACAGATAATCTTAGAGTATCTTTAATTATTTCATCTGTAGCTCTTAGAATATTTTCTGTTTTTAGGTTCAACCCATTTAAATTATTACTATTTTTCATGTATTCTAAATCTTCTATTATTAAATTTTTCATTGATAATGCTCTACTGATTTTGTTTAGTAATTTATACTGCTTCGAGAACCTTTGATTACCAAAAATTAGCCTTTTTGCAATGACATTCATAATTTAGTTTATATTATTTTCCAAAATTTTGACAAAAATACTTGCACCATTGTCAGTGTTTTGACTTTTTGAGAAAAACTTGTCAGATGTCAAATCGTATCATAAAAACGTCAATATATTTTGTAAATGTAAAAAACCTTTCCAAATTTCCATAATTTTCATGAAATCTTCAAATGGCAGAGTTTCTTTTTGCAAATTTGAAACAAATACCAAAAAATATGATTGACGAACAAGAATCCTTTTTAGTCAATGAGTATAAGCAACTCCCAAGTTGTAATATGTTAACAGATTACAGCAAATATAACATAAACATAAAGACATTACCCGAAAATGAGAAATTTAAGCAAAGAATGGACAATCTTTTTAATTCCAATATGTATGATGAAGAGGTTGAAAAACTATTAAATAATATGGATGAAATTATAGTAACTCAAAAAGAAATTATTAAAAATATTACCAAGTTGTCAAAGTGTCCTTATAATAATAATGATATAGATAATTTAACTTTGGAACAAATTAAACAAGAATTGATAAGGATTGTAATTTATAGAAATTATTATAAAAACCTTTTATCTAGTTTTAATACCACAAAATGCGTAAGTAAAACTTAATACACTGAGAATTTGCTAACACAATAAAGACTAAACGTTTTTGAATACATGAACCCCCCAAGCATCTTTAGAATACAAGTTTTTATATGGTCTGTTTTTTCAAGCAAGATAGTAATTTAAAAATCGCACAGTGAATATATATTTATTGTATACTTAATATAACCTAAATAACCTAAACTAAACTAAATAAACATAAATTAAACTATATAATTAAATATAAAAAAATTCGTCCAAACCCGGCTCAACGTTAAATGTCCCCAACACGGAGGCCGCGTTTCCCCTCTGTACCGCCAGGCTTATCCTTTGAGTGATGAAACTTTTTGATTTTTTGCCAATTTTAGAGGAATATTTTCAAAGCATATTCGAATATTGGATGTGCGAATATACTGCGTAGTTTATTTTATAAAACATAACTATATTCTATACACAAACATATACTATTCAAACCTGTTGTAAAAATATTTACTGTGCGATTTTTAATTTACTATCTTGCTTGAAAAAACAGACCATAGTTAACCTCTTGTGTAATGAATTATTAAACTCTAATAAGAAAAAATATTTTTTTGTAAAAATAAGCTAAAAATAGGAAGTTAAGCCAATAATTTTCAGCTATATAACAAAATTACCTATTATACCTCCCTAATAAAGTAAAGGGCAGTAAGTGTAAGTAATAGCAGCGTTTTCAAAATATTACATCTGGGTTGCCGCTATGCGACAAGTGTTGCTTACTGTCCTTTAATTTAACAGGGCAGTATAGTAGGTAAACTATAATAGTTCTAGAATTATCGGAATACTAGAAAAATATCTTTTTTCGCAATAAAAAACGTATTTTTTTAGATAAAGAAAGCTCAGTCGGTTCCAAAAGCCAAACTAAAAGGCAACAAATTAATGATTATGAATGCATTGTATCTAGAAAAATGCATCAGCAGAATTTTACATCGAAATGTAAAAAGAATTTTAACATCTGAAGATATTTTAAAAACAATTGCACAAGACAAAGATTCCATTTTACAAAATCAAAGTATCACTGAAAACGATTTAAAAAATATTAAGAAAATCAATTTTGTTGCACGAAGGTTGGAAAATGTTAAATTAGTGGCTTTAAACAAGTGTGAGATACTGTTAAATAATCTGAAATATTTGGACGTTATAAAACATAACATTTTAAAATGTGCAGTTTCAAATAAGAATGTGATCAATCCAACAGTTGGAAATGAAATTTTTAATCAAGCCTATTTGGAAAAGCAGAATTTATGTTGCACAGATGATTTTAAATCAAAGGACGATTCTTTAGATATTTTACCTTGCAAAGAAATGTCAGATTTCAGGAACCTAAAGGTACGTAATGTTTTTGATTATTAACCCAGGTAGCAAGGGATGTTATATTACAAGAAATTAACATCACTTTTGGGTGTATTTTTAAACTAAATCATAACATCACATAATATTGAAAAATAACATGTATTTAACATCACATTTGCAACATAACACGTGAGTCGTGACAACCATGTTATTTAATAAAAAATATTTAGCAACGCTGTGAATATATCGCATGCCACATATTAACGTGGCTTTCACGTGAATATCATGTTATTTTGCTTCTCACCGACGTTCGAAGCAAAAAAATCGATATAAGATGATGTTGATAGAGTAGGTTATTATAAGGAAATTGTATACACATTATACGATTTCCAATGGATAGGGGGCTCTGCTGGGCTTCTCAAGACCACGGACACGGATTAAAGGAATATATTCTCCGCTTAATCTGCAATTTCGTATTTAGAATCTATCTGTTTCAATCTGTGATTGTTTCAATTACTGATTGATTTTAAATCCGATTTTTTTTATAGGGTTATAGCGTTTTTAATGGTTTTATTTTAAAAAAGCTAATATCCTAGGATATTATTTAAATATTAAACTACGAGTGACGGCATCCATAAGATATTAGATATAACAGCGCAGGAATGTGGATTTATGATGTCACAAACACGTTATTTTCGGGATGTCATTGTGTGATGTTATTAGGGGCGGACTTAGGACATCCCCACCATGCAACATTCTTGTTAAATGAGACTACAATCTTAACATCACATGTCACATATTAACGTGGCTTTCACGTGAATGCCATGTTATTTTGCTACCTGGGAACCTTACAATTTTGTACAAATTCAATCAGAGGCAAAGTCAGAACCAAGTTTAAGATTTTTTACATACTAAAAAAAAAATCTGGTTTGGGAAACCACATCAATAGTTAAATACCATACAACTATTTTACTGGTTGCTAAAGCCAGAAAGGGCGACAAGGATAAAAAGACAAATTAATGTGCTTCCCAGATCCTTAAAAAAAAGTTTTGTTTCTGGTAACCACAACAAATTGTGTTCTTGGCCTTAGCAGAACCGCCCTTTGTATGAATCAAGTGAACCCCCTGCCTAAGGGCGCGAGCCTAGAGGTGCGCCGTCGAGGGGGCGTTTTTAAGGACCTTTTTTTTAGTCAAAATTTTCAGAGGGGTTAATTTTTTTTCAGCGCTCAATTTTTTTGCTAGGGGCGTCAAGCCCAAGGCTTGCTTCAGGGCCCCGAAATGCAAAGGCCGGCCCTGGCCCTGAGCAGATGCCTGCAGCAACCAGAAAAATTGTTGTTCGGTATTTAATACACCTGGTTGCCCCAACCAGATCGTTTTTTCAGTGTACATATATAGTAAAACTAATGATCAACACATTGGGATCGACACTGCACTTTCACAAAATTGAGTAGAACATACTTATAGTAGAGAAAAAGATGCAAGTCGCTTGCAAAACAACTTTACACTACGATATTTTAAGAAATCTTTGACAAAGAGACTTGAAATTTGGAAAAAAATTTGTTTACTACTTAGAAAATCTTTGTTCCAAATTTCAAGTCACTTGGACAAAGTGTTTTTGAAATATCGTAGTGTAAACTTGTTTTACAAGCGACATGCATCTTTTTCTCTTCTATATTTTACCTCTACATGTATCTTACAAAATATATGTAAGTATACGGTATATATCAACGAACTCTTCTCTCTAGAATAGGAATTTCATTTGTAAAAACAAAAAAACGTAGCCAACATATACATTTGTCTGTCTTACTCGCACAGCTTTGTTCTAACAGAGATAACAATAACTATTTGTTTACAAATAAACCGAGATGTTGGCGATACTTTATATTAACGGTATGCGTATTCTAGAGAGAAGAGTTGTTAATTCGTTGGTATATATACAGATCAGATTCTAACAAAGTTATTTTTTCTACTTTTTTAAAAATATTCTTTATAGAGCGATATAAAATTATCCAGCGAACGTCTTAGTTCATATAAATTACCTATAATAAATAAAAAAGAAGTAAAAAGAGACAATTACAATATCAAAAAATTGACAAGCGAAATCTTGAATGAAATCAACTATGAAAATAGTTTGAGTCAAATTCCTGGGCTACCACAAGAAAACTCTACTATTTGTACTGTTGAAAAAAATTATACTATATGTTCTATCGAAAAAACTATGCATAACAGTTTACACGAAGAAATAAAAAACTTATATGTTGGTGAAGATATATTAAAATCAAAAGCTTTGGAATGTAGGAATATTTGTCCAATAGGAAGGGAAAATATTAAAGGAGAAATTGAAAAATGTGCAGAAACTTTTCCCCTACATGCCAGCAAGAAGGAATTCCAACTGGAGACCTTGGCATCTCGAAAAGAATGTGAAAACGTAAGTATATATCCAATAGGCATTAGGCTAAAGAATCGATCCAGGAATAAGGGAGATATAGGGTAAGGTCGCTATAATTGTACCACCTAAGATATATTTTTTTCGTAATTGGTTACATTTTAAAGTTTGCTCTTTATTTTAAGTTAAAGTATAAATATTTTTAAACATAAAAAAAATTGTACACTTAGGCAAATCAAAATTTTATACAATGAACAATAGAGTGGGTCGAAAAACAAAAAAGTTTTTGGATTAAGATCTAATAGCAAAAAAAAGTTGTAGCACATAAAAAAACCATGTTTAAAAAAAAATTGGTCCAAATTCATTGAATAACTTAGGAGCGCAAAGAACACAAAGCTTTTATTTTTTTAAAAAACGTGCAACATTAAGAACAGGATAACTTGAGAATGGTTTAAGATAAAGACTTAAAAATTGAAACACAGATTTTTAAACTCAAAATTTAATATTGATTTTTTTTTGAAAAAAATTGATGTCCCACAAGTGGGACAAAAGGGGCAAAATTTATTTTTTTGCAATAATGTTCTTAGTTTTAAAGTTAGGTATATAAAATTATATATCAATAAAAAGGTCTTGAAGAGACCTACAAAAAAGTTTATATCAATTTTTGGTGTAAATATTACCGTTTTCGAGATATTTGAGAAAATAAATGAAGAAAACATAGGGAAAAAAATAAAATTTTATTTTATTACGTAAACAGTACCAAATTTTAATTAATAATAATAATTGAAAATAATTGACCGATAGATGGCGTAAGGGTTCAATAGTCTTCCAAAAAAAAAAAATAATGTATACTATGATAATCATTTTTAAAATATAACAAAATTTGGGAAAAAGAAAGCCAAATCTAGTATTTAAAACAAGACTATACATATTTACTTATATCCTATTAGGGTTTATTAATTCTTAGAATTGCTAACACTCGAGTGCACCACTTATTTCGCAGAAAATTAAAAAAAAATTTAATGAAAATTTTTAAAACGAGAGTCAATAAAAAGAACTTTTAATATCTATTTCTTAGAATTATTTAAACTTGCTTCATTTTTGCAATTAACTAGTGAACATTGAGAGTTAAGACATTATAAAATTGTTTTTCGTTCTTACAAGACCTGTCGGAAAGCATTCGTGTAAAATTTATCTGTTAAATTAATATTAGTTTTTTAATTATTTTGAAAAGTTTTGTCATGGGAAAAACTAGTAAAAGTGTGTGTCCTATTTTTGGTGTTTCCAAGGACTTAATTTCATACAGACTCCCGACTTACGAAGACGTAATAAGATGTTGGTTGGAAGAAAAAGGTAAAACGAAAATACATTTAAAAAAACATAATAATTCTACAATACATAAAATAGTGGCGGAAAAAGTTTGTAAAGCTTATGAGAGAGCTAATGTTCCTCTAGTGTCACAAGTAAGAGTTGAACAAATGGTGGAAGCTTGGTAAATATAAAAGTATAATGAAAAGTTATAACAGAGATAAAAATAAGGCTTTTTGGATTGAAAAGGCAAAAAAATTTAAAGATACAGCGAAGAATAGTCTTTTTGACATTACAGCTTGTAAATGTGAAATGCTATTTAACTGTACCTACATTTTATTATGAGATCTTATATGCCAATGTGGTTTCAAATTAAAACAAATCCTTTAATAAAAGACGGGTCAAAGCACATATTTAATTTAATTAAATCAACAAGATACATGACGGAGGATTTAGACGAAAGAGTAGAAAAAAGGGATATTGCATATAAGAAAATTTTAGAATCAAGGCAAAAAGAATGCAAATCAGTGCGTATATTTATATGTCCTCAATTAAATTTTAAAGCAACTGATTATACAGATTTAATTGACTTTACATCCCACTTTTGTTCACCTCCAATTTTAAATAGTGTATCTACAAAAGAAATTGAAAATCTTTTGCTAACAAAGTCTATAACAAAATGGGATTTTTTAAAAATTCCTTGTCACACACAGGCGGTAGAACGTTGTGTGAAATTGGTCACGACAGTATCCAAGCAAGTTTGTGGCTACCAAAAAAGAGATGGTGTTATTAGAACCACGTTATTATCACGTTCTACCCTAAAAAAATTTGACACAAAATCTAAATTTTAAATTTTGTTTAGGAAATATAAATTTGAAATATTTCATACAGTAGGCTATTTTTTTATATAAACAAAATTGTTATATAAAAGAGTTCAACGGCAGCCATATTTAAAAGTTTACAAAAGTTTTACAAGATGAGACTGCTGGCAGGCGTACTCCGTGTACTAAGAAATCTATTATAATAAAATGTAGGTATATATTAAGCACTATTGAGGCGATTGAAAGAATTCTATAGTGCACGAAGTCTACCTGCCAGTAGTGTCATCTCATAAAAATTTTGTTAGCTTTTATATATGACTGTTGTTGAACTCGAAAGTTGTCTTTTTTTCTGTTATATTTAAGTACGTAACCAATAAAGTAACATTTTATTTTTTTCCTATATTTATTTATTTATTTTATTAAATATCTCGAAAACGGTAACATTTACATAAAAAATGAATATAAACGTTTTTGTAGGTCTTTAAAAGACCTTTTTATTGATATGCAACTTTATATACCTAACTTTAAAACTAAAAACGTAATTGCAAAAAAAAAATTTTGCCCCTTTTGTCCCACTTGTGGTACATCAATTTTTTTTTTTTTTAAATCGATATCAAATTTTGAGTTTAAAAACCTATTTTTAAATTTTTAAGTCTTTATCTTAAACCGTTTTCAAGTTAACGTGTTGAAAAGTTGCACGTTTTTTAAAAAAAGATAAAAGCTTTTTGTTCTTTGCGCTCCTAAGTTATTAAATGAATTTGCACCAATTTTTTTTTAAACGTGTTTTTTTGATGTGTTACAAGTTTTTTTTGCTATTAGATCTTAATCCGAAAACTTTTTTGTTTTTCGACCCACTCTAATGAACAAGTCAATAACAATTAAACATCTAAAATATCTTCTCATTAAAATATTCATCAATGGAGTAGTATGCCTTTTTTATGAGAATTTTTTTAATTCTATTTTTAAAAATATTTTGAGCCAGTATCTTATATTCTTGGCCCAATTTATTATACATATTTGTGCCCCTGTACAGTGGCCCGTTTTGAGTAAGTGTAAGTCGTGACTTCTGAATTGACAACTTATCGTTGTTTCTGGTGTTGTAGTTATGGAAACTCTTATTTCTTGATATTTTTTCCTCATTTTTATGAATATAGTTTAAAATATTAAAAATGTAAAGGCTAGGGACTGTCAAAATACCCAACTCAACAAATTTTTCCCGACATGTATGATTTTTATTAAGACCCGCCATCACTCTGATTGCCTTTTTTGCAATGTAAAAATGTCATTAAAATTTGCTCCCATTCCCCAAAATTCAATGCCATATGATAACCTTGATTGGAAGAAAGCAAAATACAACATCTTTAACACCTCCATCGAAACCGTTGGTTTTATTTGTTTTAGTAAAAATAAGTACCTACTCAACTGAGAAGTCAGGTTATCTATGTGAGAATTCCAAAGCAGCTTATGATCTAAATGTATACCCAAAAATCTGCAACTTGATACTTGAGGAATAGTCTTATCATCTAATCTGATAAGAATACTATTATTGTTGGTAAAATTTTTGGGGACAAACCGCATAAAAGCCACATTGAGGACAAGTCCATTCTCACTACAATAGTTTTGTATTAATGTGATTACCTGGTTAGCTAAATACAGCAGCTCTTCCAGGTCCTTCGCTTTTATCAAAATATTTAAATCATCCGCGAACATAATTATTTTAAATATATTTTTGCAATATTTTACAATATCATTCACAAAAATCAAAAATAATAGGGGTCCTAATATGGACCCCTGAGGAACACCTTTTTTAACTTTTTTAAATTGTGACTTAATGTTATTTATAAAAACTTGCTGGAACCTATCTTCAAGATATGAGCAAAGCCAATCATTGGCTGGCCCCCTCACTCCGAATACAAATAGTTTTCTTAGTAACAGGGGGTGGTCAATGGTTTCAAAGGCTTTGCTCATATCAAACAAAAGGGCCAAGATGAGCTACTTATCTTCCAAATTTTTTAGCACAAATTGTATTACTTCATCCATTGCGGTGATTGTGGACTTGCCCTCAGTGTAACCGTGCTGATGGGTGTCCAAAATATTATACTTTTTCAAATACTGTGTTAATCGAATTTGAAAGCACTTTTCAAATATCTTCGAAAACTGACTTAATAAGGAGATAGGTCTATATGAGGATTTACTAGTTTTGCTGCCCTTGTTTTTGTAAACGGGGACAATTTTTGAAAATTTTAATGTGTTTGGAAAAATACCATCACTGAAAGAGTTATTAATAATTATACTCAGTGGTTCAGAAATAGAACATGCAACTTTTTTTAGTAACTCACCCGGTACCCCATCAATTCCAGCTGCATTTTTGGTGCACACTTGTTTTATCACTTTTTTCGTACCTACTTAATTAATAAAGTTACAGTAACTTTTTATTGTTGGTTTAAATTAAAAAACCTGATGGGGCAATTCGGGTTCAGCGACCGCGAAAATATAAGAATGCATTGGTCTAGTCTCTGGCACATGAAAATTTTTTTTTGGTTTGGACCTGTGCACGGCCATCCAAAACAAAAATTTAAAAAAAAATTTCATGTGCCAGAGACTAGGCTGACGCATTTTTATATTTTCGGGGTCGCTGAAGCCGAATCTGACCTCAGAATTGCTCCATCAGGTCATAATTTTTTTCTACACTTAAAAAAGGGTGAGACAATTCCTTAAATACAGATGTTTTTATGGGTAGAAAAAAGTTATGACCTGATAGAGCAATTCTGAGGTCAGAATCGGTTTCGGCGACCCCAAAAATATAAAAAGTCTAGTCTGGCACATGAAAAAATATTTTTTCGTGTGGCTAGTTATTATTAATAAATAACACAGCCACACAAAAAGAAAAAAAAAAAGTCCGGAATGTTTTAGACCATTGTCGTCCTATATATTTTGAAGCGCTGAATCCGAATTTAAGGTCAAAATAGCACCTCATCCCATTAGTTTTGGAGATAACCCCAAAAAACCTTATTTTCGAGTAAATTAATGGTAAGTTTTCCGATGTTATCTCCAAAAGAATCGGACAAGGTGCCATTTTGACCTTAAATTTGGATTCAGTGCCTAAAAGTACATAGGAATACAGTGGTCTCCAACAAAATTCCGGACCATTTTTTTCTTTTTGTGTGGTTGTGTAATACAATATAATATATTGTGACGAACTTCCCTAATAGGTATTATAAATATAAACAATAGAAATAACAGGACTTACTTCGAATGAATATTTAACGACACCTGTAAAAATCGCGGAAATCGTAGGACTACACAAAAAATAAGCATACCAATCAATGCATTTTGGCTCACTGAATTTTTAATATGAGTAGCTTAGGTTTGCCACCCATCTTCGCCCGATAGAACCTTCATACCATTCCGCCCCGTACCCCGTTCCGCCTCCGGTTCCCCTATATTTTAAAGTAGCCGTAGAAAAAGAAAATTCTGGTGGTTGAAGGCATTATCTTATAAGAGTGACAGATATGATCTTCTGAGCTCACAATAGCATGTCTGTTATTCCTGGATTAATATAATTGAAATAAATAATAATAATTATAATTTTTATAGATTTCCAAAATTGAAAAAGATACAGAATTGGCGGATTTAACTGAAAAAGTAATTGCTAATATTAAAGAAATTTGTAAAATAAGTGATATTAAAAATTACGCTGATCAAAAATTACTAGAAAAATCTGAAATTAATAACGAAGAAAGAGAAACAAAAATGGATAAACACCCAGAACAATGTTGTAAACGTTTACAAGAAAAAATTTATAGTAATGTACGAAATGAAACAAAATTAATTGAACCTCAAAATGAACTCAAAGAATTAAAATTACAAACAGATGATTCTAAAAACCTCCATGCTGAAAATAAAAATTTTAAAGAAAAAATAAAATGTCATCATAAACCATTTTGTAAAACATTAGATTTACTAGAAAAAAAATATAATGATCAAAAGAACGAATCAAAATCAACTGAACTTCAAAATGAGAATAAAGGATCAATAATAAAAATAGATGAGACTAAAAATGTTCATAATGAAAATGAAAATTTAAAAGAAAAAGTAAAATATCATAGACCTTTTTCTAAAACATTAGATTTACTTCAAAAAATTGATAACAATCAAAAAGAAGTTACTGATAATTTAAACTATGAAAATAAATGTATACCAAATAAGCCTGAATATGACCAGAAAGAATCGAAAATGATATTAGTTAATTCAGAAATTCAACATGTAGCAAAATCAAAATGTCACCAGAGGCATTGCTCCAAGAGAATTAATATACCAGAACAAATTACTATTAAACAAAATGAAGAACAAATAAATTATCAAAATAAAGATCAAGTTGGACTGAGTCTAAATGGAGAAGAGTTAGAATCAGATAAATTTTCAACCCAGTTTTATACCAACTTAGGTTTACCAGAAATCCCTGAAAATCCTAAGGAAGAAGCAGAATTAGAAATAGAATATCCTGAAGAACAGCAATCCACAAGTTTGGAGTTACCTAATATAATGGAAGACAATAAAAAACAAGAACAGAAAGAAATGCGAAAAAAAATTGAAATTTCTAACCAAGAAATAGAAAATAAATTAGATATTTTTAAAGAAGATTTAACTGAACCAGAAAATTTAACAAATGATAACAAATCAGAATTTAACGAAGAAAAATTGGAAAATATCGTTTCAATAGATAATGGTAAAACTAAAGAGGAAAATGAGTCAAAAAGTGATAGTATTGAACTTAATACTTTAAAAAAAGTCCCCAAAAAACGAAAAAAAGTGTCAGCAAATAAACTCATGCCTTTAAACAGGCAATCTACTATTTCAGTAGATACAATCAGGTCTAACAAATACAAAAAGAAATTAATTATGCTGGACTCCGAAGTCGTAAATCGAAATTTGAGACATTCACCACTGGAGCGCTGTAAAATATTAAGCGAGGCTGAAGAAAAGTTGTTAAAAATTTATGAAATCAGGTATATGGGAAAGGAAAGCAGATTTGGTCTGATAGAGTCACAGGGAAAAGTTGTTGGTGTTAAAATGACTGAAACTCATTGGACGGTAAATATTTGTTTTTACACATTTAAATATTTCCGTTGTATGAAAAATCCAGTAAAGCACCCATTTGTGTGCTACACCGGTTTTATTGCACAATAGAATTCTTTTGTTGGCCGAGTTAAACAAGCCGCAAGTAGTAGTAGTAGTAGTAAATTTTTGGGTTGGCCAAAGCCGGACAACTAGGCCATTTCTGGCCCTTTTTGTCACCCCAGGCAATCCCAGCCATTTACTAATTTGAGTCCTCCTTGAACCTGCCCGTCCTTTCAATAAAGGTCAGGATATTGGCCCAGGGGAGATCTCTTAGTTCCTCTTGGTTGAGTCTTTGAGTTTCAAAGACTTGCAACCTGATCCTGTCGTATCTGACGCACTCGGCTAAGTAATGAGAGGATGTTTCATCCTCTCCGCACTCTGGGCATAGCGGACTCTCTAGAATCCGCAAGCCGCAAAGAAATGCAATACTTTACATTCCATAGTGTCTTCTTAGCAGTGGACTTTTATGATTTGTTTGAGGCTCAAAGTTTGAGCTTGTGAGCGCACTTTACTTTTTATAAGTACTGTATTAAAAGGTAGCACCACCTCTAATTTTCTTGATTAAGATTAAATTGGTATGAATATTTTTATCAATTAAAGTAGGGATTTTATTGATTAATAGGTATATCATATTTGATTGATTTGATTGATTGATATAATGATATTATCATGATTATAATTATATCAATCAAATCGGTAATGTTTTCTAAAAAATGGAGTTCATATATATTTTTTAAAAATTGTGTTCCTATAGCTATTTATTGTTAAGTGATTGTTTTTAATATAGGATTTTTTCTCTCGAAGACCTTATTTTTCTTGAAAATTTTATATCAATCAGACATCCGTCCTTAACTTTTCTTGCGCATAAAAATGTGACAAAAAAGTCCAAACAGACTAGCGGACGGACAGATAAGCAGACGGACAGACAGACAGAAAGATTTTTTTTTAAATCTACTGCACATTTATGGAAGTTTGCAAAATTTTTAGTGTGTAAACCGAAGTGCAAACAATAAAATAAAACACCACAGTAACTTTTATTTTTATTGTAGATTTGTTATATAGAAAAAATCAGTCTAAGTGCATTATTTTTTATTTTAGAAAATGAGTTGTGATGGCAATAACCATGAAACAAAATCTAAAATTCCGGTCCGAATAGATGGAAAACTTCCAAAAACAAACATAACTTACAAATATGATACGAAAGAAATTAAAATTAACAAAAATATCGTCAAAGTAATGTATTTAATCGAACAATAAATATGGAGTATAGTGCAGATTTTTTGAATTAAAATTTTTTTATTTGTATTGACTAACCCTCGTAGTCAGTTTTACTTTAACTTGGCAACCAGTAATACATTTTAGTATAATGCAAGTTGCATAAACAAACCACCTGTTCGCGCCGTGTTGACAAAAATTTATTTGAAATTGTTGTAATTTTGTTTAAAACGACAAATAAAAACATTGAATATTTTTGAAAACAAGAACAGATCGATTACAATACGATATTGTATAAATACGTCTATAATTTATAAGTAAAAGTCATGTAAGTAAATTTTTTAAAATATAACCTCAAAACATTATAATTACACATATTTTTTAGACTTAAAAATGCCGGTAGAAAATATCCAATATTCAGAAAAGTATGTAGATGAAATGTATGAATATCGACATGTTATATTACCGGCAGATATCGCACAAAAAGTTCCAAGGCCCCATACAATGACAGAAACTGAATGGAGGAATTTGGGGGTACAACAAAGTCCAAACTGGGTACATTACATGCTTCATATTCCTGAACCTCATGTTCTATTATTTAGAAGGCCTTTAAATTCTCCAGATATATATTAAGTGGGTAGTAGAATAAATAAGATCTTGGATCGATGGGATGTTTTATGTAATTGTAATAATAAAAAACCAAAAGTACATACCACAACTTTTTATGTAAAACTTATAACTTATGTGGACAATCACAAGATACCACAGGGGCGGATTTGTTTCATTTTAAGGGGGGGCCATCCATAAGGAAAAAAATTGCGCATTCACCAAAAATATAATTTTGAAGGTATTTCTATGCTAATATATCTCGCCTAAAGCCGCCACAGAGATACCAGTAGTTTACTATCATGACAAATATAAAGATTTGAACTTGACTCATTAGGGTAAAAGTTATAAAAATTTGTTCAGGGAATGTTCAAGTATTATGTAACGCAAATTTTGATCATTTTGGACAAATAATTTCAAATTGTAGTTCATAATATTAATACTCAGTTCTAAACTGTCGTATTTCAAAACTAGGTCAATTTGTGACATCAATTAATTGAAAGTAAAGTGTGGAGTTGTTAGCTGCTTGTTGAATTAACCTAATTTTGATTTAATGTGTAACCTTAAATTTTGGCATGCAAGTTATTGATCACCCTGTATATGGAAATTATATCTTAAGTTAAAATTTTCATAGTTTTAATATGAATTGACAATAATTACAATGTAACTTTAAATGTTAAGGCTTTTAAATGAATACTTAAATTTAATAAATAATGTTATACAGGGTGATTCAGAAAAAGTTTAATAAAATTAAGGCGTGATTTTACATCCAAAAAATATGAAAAAAGTTTCTATAAAGATTGGCCTGGAAGTGAGCTATAGCTCTCCTAAGGGTGTGTCTGAAAAAGAGTTTCTATTTAACATCTCTAGAACCGTGCAAACTACGAATTTTTACAAGTATCCTAATATTGATAAAGAATATTATGTAATTTTCATTTGGTAATTTTAACCAGGGGTGTACAAAATTGAGGTCCTTGTTATTTTTTTTGCCCCAAACTTTTTTGTCTGCAGTTTTTTTTTACATTTTACCAGTAAAATATATGTAGCCTTAGGGGGGATGTAGCTCTCTTAGGGGTTATTTTCGGACCAACCTTTATAGAAACTTTTGTATATATTATTGGATGTAGATACACCTCTTAATATTCTGTTACCTATTTCTGAACCGCTCTGTATAAACTACAAAAAATTCTAAATAATATTTATATATTTAATATTATGTATTTTAATTTTTACCCACCTGTTAAGTTACAGTGTTAACTAACAATATCATCCACATCTTTTTCACTATTTGTCTCTATTAAACTATTTTCTGAATCATTTCTTTTTTCACTGATAATCTCAGGTTCTATTTTTTCTGGCAAGAGATGTTTTATAGGCTCAACGATTCCACTTTTATCCAAAAACGATATTTGTTGATCTTGCAGATTTTGGATACTTATTCCTAGTGCAGCTGTGATATGTGCAGGGGGAAAAATAATGTGTACACATTTTTGGATATATGGAACTAAATCATAAGCAAAAGATGTACATAACCGGGCAAAAGCCTCCTTTGAGTTTACTGTAAAGGCTTGTTGTTCTTGTCCATACAAAATTAACAATGATTTAGCTATAATCATTAAAGAATCTTCCAATGTTTTTACCACATCACCAATTATAGCAATTGGAGGACACTGTTTTAAAGCATTTAAACCAATCAAAACGTTATTTAAAAATTCTGCAAGTGGATAAAATTCTAGCAAGCTATCTGGAGGTTGTAATGGGTCATCATTTTTTGATTTCCATGGTATATTTGAATGATTTTTGTTGATAAGTGTAAAGCACTCGATATTTTTTTCGAAATTTCGCACTGATTTTATAACTTGGTCTTGAAAATCTTTGCTTATTTTATTCGTGAATATTGGAACCATTTTGGAGCGAAAATCACATCCGACTTTACTAAAAGATAGTCCAAAATACATGCACTGGCCCATAATTGATTCTACAGATGATACACCATTATTTAGGTCAGATTCTAAAGTTTTGAGGAATTCTGAAATCTAAAAAACACTTTGGTAAAAAAATATAATATTAAAAACATATCTTACTTTATCATTAATCCAGGTGAAAAATATGGTTTCATTACTGCTTTGATTTTTTATAGATAATGGACTGTGTTCATCATCATTGAAAATAGCTCTATATTGGGTAATTATGTTAAACAAATTTACTCGAGTTACTTCTATAGTCTTTGATAAATGTTGATTTACTAAAACAAATTAAATTATTAAAATCCTGTACACTTATAGACCTAATCTAATATCTTCAAAGTTCAATATAAATGCAAAAATTGGAGATAGAGAATAAAAAAAATATTTACCATCTTTTGATATAGCTTGCAGACAAGTTTGTAACCAATGGTCTCTTGCATGTAAAAATTTCAGTCTAAGTTCAAATTCTGTAAAAACTTCCATTCTTCGAAGATATCCTACAATTTGTAAGCATTTTGGTAGGCTCAAGTCATTTCTTAACTGGTTTAACAACTGATGTAGCATTAAAAGCCATGCTTGATTAACATCATCAGTTATACTCTACAAAAATACCTATATTAAAAATATTACCATGCCATGGTTTTCTTTCATATAATTAGTTCAAAATTTATTTTATTGTAGGTACATATTTTTTAAGAACTTACCTTAAAAATTGGGATATCGGAATGTTTGGCATACAACTTTCTAACATAGTTAGCTAACTCCAATGCATCTTCATACAATCCGTCATTTATAAACGAAGTCATCAACTGTGGTAACTCCAGAATTTCGATAAGTTGAACATTTCTTGTTAAAGTGAGTGAATTAAGCTTTCGTAAGTTATTTATACCACTTGAAGACTCCCGAAATTGTTCACACTTTTTTTCGAAGTTAGGAATTCTGTCTAACAAAGTATCAACCTTAGTTTCGATGTTGTTGAATTGTGAGATTAGTTCTCGAGAACACTGTGCTGTTTCTATGAAAGTTTTATAATTTGATGATGCCAAGTCCTGTGTTTGGTCCTGTATGTTTCTTTTATCATCGCTTAGTTTAAATGGTTCTTTATTTAACTCCTCAACGTTATATTTTCCCAGTTTTTTAAGATAATCGTTAAAATTGAGGTTAGATTCCCAAAATGCTAAAATAAAGGGTTTATGTTAAAGTGCATTATGATAAAAATAAGTCATTACTTGAATATCCATTTGGAAAAATTAATTCTACTAATTTATTTCTTTCTGCTTCCATTTTTATGTTTTTATTTATTTTGCATTTTTACGTGTCAAACTGTCAGATATTTATCTTCTTCTTCTTCTAGTAGTTTTGTTTTCTATTGCATTTTCATAAATAAAATCTGGTAAAACCTAAATAAAAACGCTCCAAAGTTGTTATAATAGTGCACTTGTAAGTATTTGTTTTTATATACATAGAGTTAAAAGAATACTGCTTCAATTCAAGAAGTCTGGGTATCTGGCGAGGTATTTGGGAATAGGATATGTATTGCTTGAACTTGGCTTAAAATTACGAGGGTTAGGGCCACTTGCACAAATGAAGGTTTAACTTTAAACTTGGATTAAATTGACGGCCGACCAATCAGAACGCAGCATTTTTAACTTAAACTCGGTTTAGCTGAGATAATCCCAGACCAAAAGTTGGTGCAAGTGGCCCTTAATCTGATTATTCCAGAAAATTAAATGTTTATGGGTAAATCCATTGTAACTCACGTTACAGTCGCAGAAAAATAACACTTTATTTTAAATATTTTATATAAGTACCGTGGGCCATGCCCCCCCCCCCAGCGAGATATATTAGCATAGAAATTTCTTCAAAATATATTTTTGGTGAAAGCGCAATTTTTTTCTTTATGGATGGCCCCCTCCCCTAAAATGAAATAAATCCGCCCCTGACCCCCTAAGGGGGCAGAGGATAGTTTTCGTGAAAACTGGCATATTCAGGTTTTTGAGGTTGCTGAAAGTGAATCTGATAATAAAAAAACCATTTTATGCGCGGAGGGAAAGCTTTTTTACTGGGCAGTGTTTTTTTACAAAGTTGCTATTTTGACGTCCAACGTCACATGACCTAATTCTTTGGTTTGTTTTGGTTTTTCGTTTGTTTGGTGCTTTTTTTTTTGGGGGTGGGCCGAAGACCTATTTAAACGAGGAGAATACAATTCTGGCGAAAAATATACCTTAAAAGCTTTAAAAACGGCTAAAAATCGGCCAAATAATACTGGACGTGGAAATAGATTCGTGGACGCGATCGCGTCCAAATAGCCTGTGAACTTGCTATTTTCACGTCCAACGTCACATGAGCTAATTATTTAGTTTCTTTTGGTTTTTTCTTTTGTTTGGTGTTTTTAATACTAATGGGGAGGCGTACCCCCCTATTTAAACGAGGAGAATATAATTCTGACTAAAAATATACCTTAAAAACCGAGGGGTGTCTCACCTTAGACAATACATGTACGCTTTGGCTGACATTACTTCGACATTACCTGACATTACGTGGCATTACTTGACATTACATGACATTACATGACATTACTTGACATTACACGACATTACTTGACATTACTTGACAGTACAGACATTATCTCCTAATACGCATGTGCGTAGACAGTACTTACTATTTACGCTTGCGCGTAGACATTACGTGCGTGAAAATATCGCGCGCAAATATTATATTGAGTGGCGAATGTGTAGTGTAGTGCTTACATCGTAAAATTCGCAAAATACTAAGGTAAGAATAACTTTCTACCTTCAAACTTTAAAAATAATTGTTTTTCTAACATTATAGATAAGACTATAATAAGCTTTAAAATGATGTATCACACGACCTCCTCTATTTTAAAGAAAATTGTTCCCTAGGTTCCCCTGCCCAAATTTTAAGAGCTAAAAATATTAAATATATGCAAAAAAATAGTTTAAGTTGTCTTATTTCTGAGTTACAAATTTTAAGGCGATACCTTAACTCGTTTAAAAGTTAAGAGGGAGGTGACTTTTGGACCGTACGTACGGTATTGTCATTAAATAAGTCCATAAACAACGTCACTTGAAAATATCCAAATAATTATTTACTATTGGATACCATAATAAAGAGTTAATAATTGGGACGCTGTTTTACAAATATGTCACCGAAGTTTTGCTATTCTTTTAAACCCTTTAGTTCTTAATTTCGTAGTGCAAAATATTTAAATCAAGCCATTTCAACCCTGTGAAATTGCAGGTGGTGCAATCTGCTTTCTCCCTCTAACTGTGATCAGATTTTTCTGTATCCTGCAGTGTTGCCGATTAGTGGATAATTATTCACCAATCGACAACACTGCAGGATTACAATAGTCTGATTTGCGGACAATTTTATGAGTATTTTTAGCGGATCTTAAATTTTTTCGGACATTTTAAGGATAGTTTCTAATTAGCGGAAATTTTTTAGGACTTCTTAAGACAAACGACGTTTTTTGAAAAAAAAAAGCTGTTTTTTACAAAAAAATAACCGAAATATCTCTATTATTAATGTTTTATTTATAGTCCTAATTTATTACTTTGGATTTTAAATCGAAATATCTCTATTATTATAGTTTTATTTATAGTCCTAATTTATTACTTTGGATTTTAAATCACAGCATACTATATAGTATATTGTACTTCAAGATGAAGTAGTAATAAACAAACGTACATAATTACAACGGATTTAGTGACAGGGTAGGACTCCAAACAAAATATTTCTATATGAAAAGTCCATTGCAATAAAATCACAGACACTCCCTAGAAACTGGTTCGAAAGTCAGTATAAGCCGGTGGTTCCCTCTACTAATAGCCCACATAAGTCCTGGACTTAGGGGATGCTTAATTAAGTAAAATAGTACGAGGTTAAACAAACAAACAAAAAAACAAAACGAGCCCGCTACCGCCTGCGCGATTCTTTTGTTTACTTCGACTGCACCTTGGACTTGAAATTACTATAGTACCTATACGGCAAACTAACAAACAATAATTATTATAATAATTATAATTATAATTAGCTAACTTCAAAAGTAATGTGCTCGGTAAAAATTTTTTTAAATAATACCTAAAATACTTGATTATACTCGACATTACCAGACATTACTTGACATTACTCGAAATCACTTGACATTACTCGACATTACTCGACATTACTTGACATTACGTGACATTACTTGACATTACCTGACATTACTTGACATTACTCGACATTACTCGACATTACTTGACATTACTTGACATTACTGACAATATTTGGCATTTTTGACAATACATGTACAAAATTTTGGCGGTGAAACACCCCTCGTTAAAAACTTTAAAAACCCTAAAAATCGGCCAAAAAAATAAACTGGAAATAGCTGCGTGGACGTCGGACGTCCAAATAGCCGCTTCCTTTTTTTTAATGGTAGAAAAAAGGCAAAAAAATCATTAAAAGATTTTGGCCCGGGTATTATCAATGTAGAGATTTGTTATGAACCAAACTGACCTTTAGAAAACATGCTATTAGGTACATTGAAAAGAAAAAATGTTATCTATTAAAGCTATAACAGCTAGATGAAAAAAGGGTATAATATCTAGCTGGAAAAAGGGTATACCTACATATATAAAAACATTTAAGACTGAAGCATTCCAGAAAACAGTAACTGATGTGCTATATTTGTTTTGCTAAAACATGCGATTTTTAAAGTTTTTTTTTGAATATTTTTGTTCACATAATATATTTCATACAACAATACATTTCATACAACAATACATAATAAAATATGATTTTTTTTAAGAAATTTTGACGCAAATTCCCATTTTGAACTCCATTTTAAACCCTTAAAAAAGTCTATAAAAAATAAAAAGTATATGTTCACATTTGCGATTTTATGAGCTTTAAAATGATGTGTCACACAACTCCCCGTTCCATTAAAACAAATCCCTTCTATGCCCCCATGCCCACATGTTAAAAGTTACATATATTAAATATATACAAAAAAATAGTTTAAGTTGTCTTATTTACGTATCAATATCTTTGCTCGTTCAAAAGTTAAGAGGGGGATGACTTTTGGACCACGCGGTATAAGTCCGTTAGGCAAGCAACTTCTTACCCTTATAGGCTGTTAGTAAAAGCACACATTGTTCTAAGAATATTCTTAGAACGTTATAAGGAAAAAAGAATATTATTAGAAACATTTAAGAATATCCTTAGAACATTTGTGACGTGTTAAAATTGATAATTTTGACTCTAAATACAAATAGATTTAAAACAATGAGTAAAGTTAACGAGTAAAATTAAAAATTACTTTATAATGTGCAATTAGGTTCCAAAAACCTACTCAAATACATTAATTATAATTTCTATATATTTCAATACGACATTTTTTATAGGGAGGAACAGTATCTAAACGTGTATATAAAATAATAGGTTTGTTTATAGTTGGTGTCACATTTATGTGTAGTAGAATATTTACCGAGGGGCGTTTCACTGACCTATTTTTGTACATGTATTGTAAATAATGTACATTATTTACAATATTGTACGAATAATGTAAATAATGTAAGAAAAATGTAGTACTGTAAGGTAATGTCGAAATAATGTAAATAATGTCTAAAAATGTAGTACTGTAGAATACTGTTGAAATAATGTCGGTAACGCGGACTGGCTTCTTACGGCACAGTCGGAAAAATATTAAAGAAGGCCCCTGAACGGCTCAAAACCCATAAAAAATTGGAAAATCGAGGGCCCGGTATAGCCAAAATAGACCAAATGGCCGTGTGAGGGCCTGTTTAGTACTGGGGCCCGGTCGGCTTTTGACGACCATGCCTTACGGCCAGTCCGCCACTGGTACGAGGTAATGTAGGATGTTAGGTTAAGATTAACATAAATTTAGGTTAATATATGTATAAAAATATATTAATAAACAAGCCTTCTTTTGAAAAACGAAAAATAAAAAAAATTAAATTATTAACTTGAAATTTGTAACACGTAAAAAATACTGCTGCCAACAAAATATTACTTTCCCCTATAGGCCTGAAAAATTAATTTAAAAAATTATTATTTTGAAAAAAAAAATTACCCCATTTTACCCCCGTACCCCAACCCGAATTTTACCTAAAACTTTGGATATCACTAGTTTACAAATTTCAACTTTTTTTATGCCCAACTTTATTTACATGTTTTCTAACATAATTTTTGATGAGGAATCCAAATTCGTCAAGAAAAAAAAAGTTTTTGTAGGGGAAAATTATAGAAATCATATATTTTCGTTTAATATTAGTAAAAATTGGTATCTGACTCCCTAGAAACAAATTTTATATTTAAAAGTATCTAACCCTTAAGGGGGTTCAGCCCCCCTTTTTTATATTTTTTAAATAACCCGATAAGAATTAGATCCTGGGGTTTTCCGTCTCGCTCAAAATTAATTTATTCTTTTTTAAATTCTGTCTATCCATATAACCCATAGGACCACCCATATTTACATTTTTTTAATTAACCTGATAAAATTTGGTACACTGCGACTCGCTAAAACCAAATTTAATATTAAAAAAATCTGCCTGCAAGAAGTCCCAACACCTATGTACCAACTTTATCAGCTAATTAAAAAAATATCAATAGTGCTGTCAACAAAATAATACTTTTCCCTTTAGACCTAGGTTTATTTAAACCAAAAAACTAAAAAAATATATAATATAATATACACCCCTTTTGAGAGACAGAGAAAACAAAGACAGAACGATTAGATCAAGGCTGACGTGATTGTAGTGGGATGAGATGCGCTGTGTTTTATAAAAAAAAACACGTCAGCCTCGATCTTCGTTTTCTTCGTTTAATTTCAAACGGGCTGTATATTATATTTTTAAATAATAAAGTATATATAATATTTTTTTTTTTAAATATCCCATTACATACATACAATACATTACCCCATCTGATTTTTCCAAAAACAATCCCAGCCTAGAACTCTGATTAAGCATGCTTAGCTTGCTAGCAAACTGTGATCAAAATATAAAACGTCAAGAAGCTTAAAAAAAGCTATACAAGGGTGGAGATAGATTTTTTTAAATATTAAATTGTTTTCTATGAGCCCCAAAACCCCTATGTGCGAATTTTTATTACTTCCCTGCTGAAAATGACGGGTCTGGGCGGGTATAAATGGTGCATAAACCGGACTTGAGCATAAACACGACTGAGAGACAGAATTTTTTTTGACGGAAATCATATTTTTTGGATATAAAACGTCCAGGTTTTTGTAGGTTTTATTTTTTTAAATATATTTACTAAAAATGCGATTTTTTTTTGCAATATTTTATTAATATCATTTAAAATTAGTTTAAAAGTATAATTGACATAAAATAAACCAGTTTTCAAAAATTGTTTAATTTTTTTAAAGAAATTTTAACAAAATTTCCCATTTTTAAACCTATTTTAAAACCACAAAAATTGCTCCCAAAAAATAAAAAAATATTTGGTTAAATAGAGAATTTTATAAGCTTTAAAATGACATATCACACAAACCCCCTTTTAAAAAATATCCCCCCTTGCCCCCCTGTCACCATTGTGCCATATAAAATATGTACCAAAAAGTTATTTGGGTTATGTTATTTAGGTGTTTTTCAAGTTGATATCTTAATTCGTTTAAAAGTTAATGGAGGGGGCGGACTTTAGACATGCACTGTATAATGTTAAAAGTTAATGGGTTCGGGGATCGACGAACAGGTCAGGGGAGCTCAACAAAGATTCCAGGGGACCTATTCTTCAAAACCGGGGAGTAGAACGACTGATAGAACGAGTCTGAGGTTCGTTCTACTCCCCGGTTTTGAAGAATACGTCTCCAGGGGGCTTAAACCAAGGCTAGGGAGGCCTTGACAAGTACTATTTTAATCTAAGAATGAAACTCTTGGAACTCGACAAAAAAAAACTAAAAAAAAAATACATTTTTGTTTTCTTACATGACAGACATTTGAAAACTACTACATAATATTAAATTCCGTACTTTTCATTACACATTATACATCAGGTACACAAAAATGATTAAAAATAATATTAAAACCACCAGAAGTAAACAACACTGCCGAAATTTTATAGGTGTCACGTGGTTTTGGAGCGATCTGAGTAGACGAAATAATGTAAATACTGTAGGAGAGCATGCGCATTAATAAAAATAATGTAAATAATGTAGGTACTGTCGTAATGTCAATTAATGTCAGGTACTGTAGAATAATGTAAGTAATGTAACGTAATGTACGGTAATGTACAGTATTGTAAGTAATGTAAGGTAATGTCAATGTAATGTAAAGTACTGTCGATGAAAACGTACATGTATTGTAAAGGTGAAACGCCCCTCGATATTTACTTTTAAAACAGATTATTGTGAGATAGGGACGTAATTATATTTTATTATATTAAATGCGTATTTATCTTATATAGCTCGATACACAGAACACAAATAAAACAAATTAAAGCCGGTCCAGTAAATATTTATTGCTATAAATGCCTTGTGGGTGTGGCTAAATCTTTTGTGAAATATGATTGGATAGGGTCGAGCGTTAACGGGCTAGAATTAGTCCACGTGGACTGGATAAAAATACATTAGTTTAAATGAGTCTAAAATTATGCAACATCTCGATTGGACAAACAGTTTGACACGTGGCAGATAAAAATATTCGCGTTAAAAAAAAATCTCTTATAACTCGACAGCGACTATACCTGCTCTGTGGAGTTTTATAAATATCGACGCCAAATAGCCAAATTTTTAAATAATTTTAATTACTTATTTTATTAATAAATTAAAATTTATATTTTAAAATATATTTAAGAATCTATGCCCTTTTTCCTTACTGAACGACAAATAGCCCGTCCGTGATACATTGTCACTGATAATAATAAATGTCGTATACCCATACAGTATAGTCTAATTCGTTTATACGTGATAGTGGATCATGCTTAAAGCTCCCTCCCGCTTTAGACTTTCTTCTTCGCAACGCCTATACTTGGTCTACCCTCGTTACGTTTCGTTCCCCGCGCGGTCCATACTTTAAATATTTATTTTATTTATTTATTTATTTATTTATTTCAGTTTGGGTTACAAACAGGACTAGCCTATAGAACATAACCACTAATTACTACAGTATGTCACTATTACGTATTAACGGATCACAATATAGTGTAGTGTTGACGGGTTGGGGGGGGGGGGGTGTCGCACCTCTCGAGTTGGGAAATACCATTCTCTAGTTGAGAAAATTATGTACTTGATGAACTTTTTTGGTAATTAACTTTTTGCCGTCGGGTAAAGGTAAATTTTACCTCTGTCTCAGAGCACTCTCATTTTTGGCATTAATTCGACTTAAAACCAAGACTTGAAAACTATGTCTTTATAATTATGGTAGTTTAACTACCTCAGAATTGCTCCATCATCACAATTTTTTTCTACCCATAAAAACATCTGAATTTAAGGAATTTTCGCACCCTTTTTAAGTGTAGAAAAAAGTTGTGACCTGTTGGAGCAATTCTGAGGTCAGATTCGGTTTCAGCGTTGGCCTATTCCCTGTCACTTAAAATTTGTTTTTGATTTATTTTTTTTTTGGTTGGCTATGCACAGCCACCAAAAAAAAAGTATGTGTCAGAGACTAGACCAACTCATTTTTGTATTTTCGGGGTCGCTGAAATCGAATCTGAGATCAGAATTGCTCCATCAAGTCACAATTTTTTTCTACACTTAAAAACATCTGAGTTTAAGGAATTTTCGCACCCTTTTTTTTTGAGTGTATAAAAAAATTGTGATCTGATCGAGCAGTTTTGAGGCTGTGTAACCATTGGTAATCCAAAACAATCAGACACACCGTGTGTGTCACATACAAAACTTAACTCGGCCGCCATTTACCGCCTTTCCCCTACAAAAACGATTGAACATAATACGACAAATTTTGATATCACAGCCGATATTTGTTTTATTTCTACAACTGATAAAATTAAATTTGTTGTAGTAAGAGTTCTAAAATATTCAAGTATAATTACCACTGTTGATTTAATAGTATCTATTAATCTTATATTTATGCACAAAATCTTAAGTTTTTTATTTGGATTTGGCGTTTTGGGAAGAATTTTTAATACAATGCAGGTCTGCGAAAATCAATTTCAACAGTCTGTCAATATTGAAGCAATACTTGAAAGGTAAGTAAAACAAATAAAAAGTAGGGACCCTAATCAGAAAATGTTCCTTTCCTACTAGGGTCACTCGATCGGTTGTTGAGCTTTGTCTACTTTGTGTGCTAGTGTGTTTTGGTGGTTGGTTGGTTTGGGATTTTTTCAGACAAAAACTACCAGAAACCCAAAGGGCTAACAACAAAAAACTAGACAAAGCAACAACTGATCGAGTGACCCTATTTCCTACTCTTTAAATAATAATAACATTTTATAAATTTATGTTATAATCCAGTCAAATGTAAATTGCTATAAATTTACACGGGCTGATATTTTAAAGGGTAGTAGTGGATGGTAACAGAACACTCATGTTAGTTTTTCACCGGGTGATTTGCGTAAGGGGTGTTTGCTATATTAAATTTTAGGGGTGAGTGCGGTTATCTCACTAAATATGCATCTTATGATAAAAATGCATATACCTAACCAAGTTAAGGAGAAAATTTTCAGAAATTTTTTCATTATAATATCATAATAACAATCGAGTTATATTCAAAAATAGCCATGCTAGCCAAATTATTTATCGGGGGAAATACAAAATTTACTATAAAATATTAAATAATTAGATAAAAATTAAATTATTGGATGTAAATTATTGTTTAATATTAAACCTTTTGGTTATTATATAATTTATAAAAAAATATGTACCTATAAAACGTCAGTCGTAGAAAAAGTATAGTCTGCAACACGTGTAGAATGGCTATTCTTCGAACTGCAGCCATGGCTTCTAGATTCAGAAGCCATTGCAATGCATTGCTCTTTTCTTAAAGACAAAACTATAGGAATTAACCCTTAAGTGCTGTTGTGGGGTCTAAGCAGACTAAAATAAAAAGCATTGTAAATAGTTCGGATTTTTTATCAACCCTTTGAATTTTGTTAAAATTCATTTTGTTTTCATCTTTAGTGGTTTTTATGTTCAAGATACTATAAATAAATATTTTTTTACATTAATATTGCTTTAATTATCTTTCCATTTTAACTTCTATGTAAAAATAAAATGGGGTCCGCTGAAACCCCACAACGTAATATATGTACCGAAAATATCACAACACTACTTGAGGGTTAAAAATGTTCTAACTACTATATTTTAGACAATTTGACAATAAAAAACCTGTATCCATACTCTTGGATTATGATGGGACCTTAACGCCAATTGTCAGCCATCCAGATTTGGCTGTTATTCCTCCAGAAACAAAGGAAACACTTTCCAGGCTAGCAAATATGCCCAACGTTTTTATAGCAATAATTTCTGGAAGAGCAGTAACAAACGTAAAGGAAATGGTATGAGAAAAACAAAATAAAATCCAGTAACATTTTATACCAAGTTTGAATCCAGACACTCCAGAATAAAAAAATCGTTGCTTATCGGTAAATAATACCAAAATTTTGATTTGGTATAATACAGAGAAAAGTAAAAAAAGGATCGATTATTTTGTCAGTGTGTAATTGTGTGTGGTTGCAAGTTTTATATTATTACTAATCATTATTTTGGTATTATTTACCAATTGTTAATTTTTCTGAATACTAACTAACATACTTTAAACTATATCAGTAATACAACTTAAAAACAACTCAAAGTATACCATACTATAAGTGGATATGCTTTACCAAAATTTACAGTAATTTTTACTATAACATGCTAGTATTAATAAACACATGTTGCGTGGGGATCCAAATGTACCAGCACGGTCTCTATGTTAGTATGACAACATTTTGTATACAATACACACTTTGTAGTATTTAATATCACAAGTAAAGTATTAAATACCAATGGTGGCGATATAAATAAGAAATATATATATTTACAAATAAAATTTAGTATTAAAATTACAATGACATTTTCTGAGTGTAGTTAGTTAGTTTTATAATCTTGCCCTTTTATTAATTTAAAAGTAAGTTCATTAATTTTTTTCATATAATTAAATACTTTTAGTACACATACTATGTGTATACCCTAAGTATTATGGAATAATATGGTACCACTTTTTATACAAGTAGAAACTAATAAACTAATAATTCCTGGATTCGTTCTTGGTTCACTTAATCTTTTCAAAGATTCAGTAAAGATGTAATCTGAAAATATGTTTTTCTATTTTATTAGAAACAGGTTTTTGGTTAATTTTAGGTTGGTATTCCAAATATAACATATGCAGGCAATCACGGCTTCGAAATATCATTTGCAAATGGTCAAAATTATTCTCACGAAATGGGCCCAGAACTGGAGGGAAAATATAATGAATTGGTAAGAGAACTAAAAAGAACGATGGAAGTTAATAATTGCTGGGTTGAAGATAAGGGTACCAGCTTGACGTTCCACTATAGAAATTGTCCTGAACCACTGAAACCTGAAGTTGAAGCTGCTGCGAGAAAGATCATGGACAAATCTGGGTTTAGGTGAGTTAGTGCTTTAGTATCTTTTTTCGTCAAAGACTTCGGGCTACTACATTTTGTTATCAAAATTAATAAAAACTCCCACACAAAAAAGTGTGGGCAATATTTTCCTTAGCTCCCCCCATTTTAAATCGCGAAGAGTAACTTTATCTTTTTAAGTGCAGAAAGTTTTAATTAATTATCAGACGTTTCGAAAATATTAAACAAAAACCATCCTAGGCACTACACTTTAACACCCTCTATCTGGAAAAAATTAGCTATTAAAGTTTTGTCAGGCTAATTTTAGGACAACCTGTATATGAGGAGGTGAAAATAAAAAACACAGTTTTTGCCTTTGTGACATAGTATCTAGATAAAATTGTCCATTACAATTGTACATGTACTAGGAAATCAAATTGTATCGTTTACTAAGTGTCACGCTGCTGTCACGTAGGCTTTTTATTTTCACCCCTTATATGGGGAGGCGAATTTCAAAACGTAGTTTTTGCCTTTGTGACATACAAAATTGTCAATTATTTGACAATTAAATCTGAGTTGTCCATTGTGACAAGTTGCTATGCCACCAAGTCAAAAACTGCTCTTTAAAATTCACCTCCTCATAATATGATATTTTGATCGCATTTTTGCTTTATAAATAATATATTTCAGAATAAATTCTGCGCATCAGGCTATAGAAGTGAAGCCACCAATACATTGGCACAAAGGAACTGCAGCAGACTATATATTAAAGAATACTTTTGGACCAGACTGGCATATTACTGAAAACGTAATTTTTGCTGGGGACGATACCACAGATGAAGATATTATGACTGTAAGTAATATTAAAACCCCTCACATTCTGTCACCACAGAACTGTTAAGAAAAATTGTTCAAGTATTTGGGAAAATATACCATTTACTGTGAATATATATAATGGAATGCGTGCCGTTAAATATCTTCACGGCTTGTTTGTATAAAATAGAGAAGTAATTTTTAATTAGACTATTTAGTCGTGGCGAGCCCGAAAAAGCCCAAATCTCAGATCTTTAACTTAAGCTATATATCTAAGATATTTAGCACAATTGTGTTAAGTGTCCCACATTACTTTTTTAGAAAGAAAAGCCTTAAGTGAAAAAAAAACTAAACTAGACAAATCTTATCCTTTTCACCTTCTGTATTCTGTATAAATTAATGAACGACTGCATTTAGACAATAAAATATCTTAACTCTTACATAAAAATGGCTTTATATTTTTTAGGCCCTTAAAGGAAGAGCCCTTTCTTTTAGAATTTCCCAAAATCCAAATATAGAAACTGCTGCAGATCACGTAATACCAACTTTGGATTATGTTGTTCAAATCCTCAAATGGATAGGAAAGAAAATGTGTAAGTAAAAACAAAATATATATTATTATTTAAAAAAAAATACAGATACATACTTCTTTATTTTTTTTTAAGTAAAAATATTTTATATTATTATTATTATTATTATCATCATAAAAGGGTTAATATCATTATTATTATAATCATTATTACAATTATTATTGTTTTTGTCATTGTGATTATTATTATCATTAATTATAATATATAATTTATAATTAATGATAATCTTATAAAAATATTGTATTTTTAGGTGCTAGAGCCTGTGGCCACAACTAAAATTTTTTTGAGTAATTTATTATCTTAGGAATTGTGTATACTTATACCTAAACTTTTATAAATTATTTTATATATTTAAATAAAATTGTACAGTAGCCACACTGCCGACCTTAATTAGTAACTGTAATAGTACTGTACTAGTAGGTTTGAAATAAAACGCATATTATTTAATAAAGATTTTATTTTATTTTTATTTATAGCTATTGTTTAATAATATAAAATAATATCATATTAAAATATGAAGTACCGTCAACCGGGTAGAATCACTGAGGTAAAGTGAATCAAAGGTTCGTTTACAAAAATTTTTTCGTCCAGGCTCGATTTGATGCCAGACCATTGCCGGCAGTAGTCTGGCCGCGTGATACTTATTAGCCTTCACACAAAAATTTGGTGGATAAAAAAATTCACCAATCAATCAAATCTAATAAGACGTATCATATACAGGGTGCACCGCGATGTATTTGAAATAGGGTCCGAAATTTTAAGGTGTGATTCTGCCTCATAAAATATGACAAAAACTTCCTATAAACATATGTTTATAGGAAAGTGAAAGTAAAAGTGGCAGAAAAAAATCTGTTTTTATTTAATAACTTATTAACCCTTTGAGATATAGCAATGAAGTTTTGCTTGTGAACTAATCATAATAAGGCCCATGTTCGTATCTTGTTTTCATGTACTTATTTTAACCTGGGGTGTGCGAAACGAGGGGGCCTTATCAGTTTTTTGTCCCAAACTATTTTCTGTTTAACTTTTTTGTAATTTAATTTTTGAAATATGATTCTTTAGCTCAAAATAAATAAAAAAGGTACTATAGCACAAGCAACAGCTTATTTTGGGCTCTCCATGACTCTGTACTGTATCAGTATCAGTATTAGTTTTCACCTTCGGTTTTCAATATTTTAGTATTAAATTTTTTGTCCTCAAACCGTGAAATTTCACCTTCAAATTATTTTTTTCTAGAAAACGGTTAATCTTACAGTACTACAACAAGATCACCTTTTTATGTATTTTGACCTGGGGAATCATTTTCCAAAAATAAAATTACAAAAAAGGTCCCCCGTTCCGCACACCCCTGATTAAAATAAGAACATGAAAATAATATACGAAGATGAGCCTTATTAAGATTAGTTCATCTGCAAAACCTCGTTGCTATATCTCAAAGGATTCCTGAGTTATTAAATGAAAACTTTTTTTTTGTCCTTTCAAAGGGGCTTAGCTCCCTTATGACGCATTTTTAGACATATGTTTATAGGAACTTCTTGCATATTTTCTTATGTAGAATTAACCCTTAAAATTTCAGATCCTATTTCAAATACACCGTGTACGTAATTCAAAAAAATCCATTGATTCTTTTTAATAAATTTTCAGGTGTTTTAGGAGATTTTCAGAAAGTTTTAACTGAATTATTTCTATAAAAATATAAAAACAATAGAAATCTCATAAAATCAACGATGCCAAACTCTTTTATATTTTAGTCTGGTGTTATTAACAATATATCCATAAACATATTCCCAAAATCTTCCACGCATAAGGGAAATCATGAAGGATTAATATTATTACTGGGCTGATTTCAAGTGTGACTAAGGCGTCTACTATAACTATGTGAATCACATATGCATATACAATGTATATTATACATGTATGTAAAAAAATGCAATGGCTACAGTAGCTACAGTAACTGTAGTATAGTCTGTAAAAACGTGATAGTGCCTTATGCTTAAATCGCCTGCCCCCTTACTTCGTTCACCGCAACCTCTATATTTCGCCCCATCTTTACGTTTCGTTCCCCACGCGGTCTATGCTTTAAATATGAGTCACTATTACGTATTTACGGACCAAACTATAATAACTACCAGATTGTTATGCCGCATTTTATTATTGTTTCTAAAATACATGGTATAAAATATATATTTTATACCATGTATCAAATAACAAATGTAAATTGCAATAAATGCACACGGGCTGATATTTTAAAGGGTAGTAGTGGAAGGTAACAGAACACTTCTGCTAGTTTTTCACCGGGTGATTTGCGTAAGGGTGTCCGCTATCTTGAATTTTAGTGGTGAGTGCAGTTATCTCGGTAAATATGCATCTTACGATAAAAATGCATATAACCAATTTTGTTAAGCAGAAAATTTCTAACACTTTTTATAAAAATCCTTTTTTCATTATAAGAATTGAGTTATATTCAAAAATAGCCATGTTGGAGGTAAACTGTTTTTTTCGATTTGTTAGCCAAATTATAAATAATAATAAAAGTGTTCGTAAGCAAACTTGTAGCTCTTGAAATTCTCTATAAGTTTCATATGTTATGAATTTTCATAGGTATTTTGATATGGTTACAGAGGGTACAACTCGCCATGGTCATTTTTGAATGTTTATAACTCGATTGTTATTAATATTTTAAAAAATTATCTAAACAAAAATTATTGAAAATTTCCTCTTTAACAAAATTGGTTATATGCATTTTTATCCGCAGTGACCCCTAAAATTTAAGATAGCGGACACCCCTTACGCAAAGCACCCGGTAAAAAACTAACAGAAATGTTCTGTTACCATCCACTACTATCCTTTAAAATTTTTGCCCGTGTGCATTTATTGCAATTTCAACATAGGAATTCTTCGTTATTTGACTGGACTAAAACTAAAAGTTTTCTCCATCATCTGAATTATTTTTCAATTTTATATAATAAATGATTGCTTATACCGTTTTTGTACAATTTAACATTACACAATGCATCATTTTGTTGTTCATAAAAAAATAAGATAATTTAATCTAATTGCCAGTTATTATTTTTCGAAATATACTAGTTGCACCCGTAGCTCTTGTCATTGTGAAAATGAAGAGTCCAAACCACACTATTAAAAGTTCAGTCCTTTTTTTTTTTTCGTTTTATTTTTTTTTTCGTTTTATTTTTTTTTTCGCAAAAAAATATAGTACCATCGCGGCCAATAAATCCAGCTACACCAAAAAATTATTCATATTAAAACCAACTTTTAAATTTTACAGATATCTGTAATACTTAACTTAAATTTTGACAAGAAATATCAAATTGACACAAATAATTAAATTGACATAGGTAGTTTTTTTAATAATGCCTTTAAGCGAATTAAAAAAAGGAAGCAATCGAGGAAGCAATTCTTACAGCAAGACTAAATAATGAATTGGATATTTCAACGAATACGGTTTGCCGCGCGAAAAAGAGAATAGAAGAACAAAGTGTATATAATAATATAATATCTAAATAATTTTTCACATTTTGCTTGAACTGAAGTTTTGGTATAAAATTAACAATACGGGACATTATCTTCCAAACATATATGGTTGTAACCAAGCCACGAAACGAGGACTAGTATTTTGGAATAATAAAGAATAATTCTTTAAATTTATTCCTGTTAAATTTTAAGTAAGAATTGTTTTAAGAATGTTTCTGGAAAAAAATTCTAGCAATATTTTAGTTCCGTCACGATATGCCAAACATGTATTCGTTAAACATGGCCATCACCAAAGAATTTTAACAGTATTTTCCGAAAACGATCACCTGCTGCGATTTTGCTGTTAACGGTTATGAATATCTTAGACCACCTTCTACCAATATCCACCGTAAGTTTGCTTTGGCCATTCTTTGAAACTTAAACTGACCTCAGGACTAGCGTGTAGACCTTGACTATTATATTTGAATATTGATATTAATAAAACTGAAATAAAGTTGTTTATGTATTATTTCAAAATGACAGCATGCATAACCCTATTTTTTTAAATGACAAATAACTCAGATAACACGATTTACGCAGCTGTAATTTTAAATATTGGGTATTCCTCCGCAAGGATCTTTGCTGTAGCTGGATTTAATGGCCGTGATGGTACCTATATAGCAATACTTTGGAACGTTTTGTACTAAAGTAAAATAAAACTTTTACTTAAATACTGTTCAACGAACAGTGTTCATTGAATGAAATAACCTATTTGTACGTGATAAGTACCAGTACCAGTACAAAATATTAATAGTACAAAACAAAAAAGGGAAAAGTATTCTGGAAACCCGGTCAATTTTAGAAACAGAGTTGAAATGAGGCACGTGTCTCTTTCTTCGTTTTTGTTGCATGTGGATCGAAGCAGCAGAAGATTTTCTTCTTTGGAAATTGTTCAGTTGTTTTTTGTTTTTCTGAAAGCATGCTGAAAAATCAGCCCATGATGGCTGACGCTTCGGTAAAGGAAAAACGTATGGAGACAGATGAATTATTTCTATATAATGTTGGGTTGTTTTTGAATTATTTTGATGGTTAGAACTTGTGGATGGTCCCTCTATTATTTCACTTTCTGGTGCTATATCCTAAAATAAATAGTTATTTACATTACCAGATGCGAAAGTTTACTTTTAGTAGTCGAGGCTATTCAAAAACTGCGAGCACCTAAAAGGGCTTTCGCAGCGTGTAATGTATTAAACTTCTCATTCTCCCCTCGACATTTAATAACCCTAAGAAGACATTTGTAAAAAACTATAAACGATAAAGCTAAAGCCGTCGCTAGATTGAGTGACTCTAGAATTAACCATATTTTATGACATTAAATGTTCGTCAAACACCGTAATAATTTTCGAGTATTTGGTTGTAACGAGATCAAAATGATTTTAATTGAGGAAGCCTCAAATATTGCCTGCAGAAGTTTGTTTCATTTACTTGAATAAGTGCCTATTCACAGGCTCGCATAAGAACATAAAAAATAACAATGCGATGCCGTGATTGGCTTGATGTGCCGCCATGTATCTTGTAGCCAATCACTGCATCGCATTCTTATGTTTTATGTTCTTATGCAAGCTTCTGGATACGCCTTAAGGCATAATTTACAAAGAACAATAAAAAATATTAAGAAAATTGTGCATTCTGCAAAGAACGATTACTATTTTCCGATTCAGGGGAGGGGGCAAAATAACTAAAATATACTTCATTTCAAACCATAACAGATTTCCATAACATTTTTTTGCCAAAACAAAAAATATTTAAAAAATCGTCATAGAAAAAAATGGTGCATTTCCGCAAAGAAAGTCCAAATTATTTTTGGATTCAGGGGGGCCAAAATAACTATAGTATACTTAATTTTTAACGATAACAGATTTCCATAACGTTTTTTTTCCAATACAAAAAATATATAAAAATCGCCATAGAAAAAAAAACGGTGCAATTCCGCAAAGAACGATTACCATTTCCGGATTCAGGGGGATCCATAAAGGCAATTTTTTTTTTGAAAATGTAGCTGATTTCTTGGGAACGAAAGTTGACCCTAGAAAAGTAGTATTTTGTAAAGGGGAGAATGAAATGGTTATTTATAATGCAGTGTGAGGAGTTCATGGATTTATTTGCTCTGGATATTTGGAAAAAATATTTTTTTGTGCAGCTGTGATGTCATGTTTGACTAGGATTTCTTACCCCAGTATAAATTTTCTTTTCTAAAGATTCCCACTCTTCGTCATCTTCATCATCACTGGAATCATCACTCAAATAGTCCATGCTAAAATAGCTCTCTCCTGATCCAATTTTGGTGAAATAATGTACCAAAGCAAACTAAAATATTAATTTATAATTCCATTAATCTATTTTCTAATCATCTTACAGAGTGATATTGGTGGACTGAGATTTTCGGGCTGCTGGCCCTCTTCAGTACCAAGAGTCAACTCTGCACGCTGATTAAAAAAAGGTTTTTAGACTTTATTCGCAAAACGAATATAGTCATTATATTGATGTAGACTTGTGCGCCATCTATCGCTAGATGTAGACAACTACTCATACCTCTCCTAGTCTGGAGACTTTGAATGGCAGCAAGTTGAAGACTTGTGTGTCTCGAGCACATAGTACCACTAAAGTGTGGTTAGACGTAGAATTAGTAAGGGCCAGCAGCCCGAAACTGTCAGTCTACCAATCTCACTCTATACGATGATTAGAAAATAGATTGACGAAATTATAAATTATTTTCATCATTTTTTTAAAACTAAAAATTCGGAATTCTAAATGTCCACAATTTTTTTTTTTAATATAAGGCAAAACGCGTGAAACCTTCTCGATGTCATCGATTTTGGCCAAATTTTTAGTATGTGGGTATGTATTGCAGTATTTGCAAAGTTTTATCCGCGTTGATTGTATACAGGGTGTTGAATTGGCCGATTCACTGATTAACTTATAAGCTGAGATTTAAGGGATCTAAATTTTATAAATTATTCATCATGTTAATACATCCCCGAATCGATTAGTATTGGTAATAATTTAAGCTAATTGCTAATATCTTATTTAAAATGATTAATTCTGCATTAAACCCAAAAAGCTGACAAAGTGGTAGCTGCAACAAAATCCCAAAATAACAAATATAAACAAATCTAATATGTAGATACATATCTTACTTCTTTGCCAATCGGTTGATTTAGTTCCAATCTTTATTTGATAGCGACGTTTAAGAAGGTTCTTTTTACAATAATTTTAAACCGTAAATTTTAGTAACGTGTGTTTGGACTTTGGACACTTAAAAACTTAACACAATGAAAGTCAAATAATTTTAACAGTCTTGGGTATAAAATACTTTGTAAACAGGTCCCTTTATGACGATTTAAATAAATAAATAAACACAAGTTAATAATATCTAAGTTGTCTACAATAATGCCTCTTAAATCATAATAATTATAAATTATTTTGAATTAGAAAAAAATAGAAATGAGTTTTTAAATAAGATTACCTGAATTATAGTTGCAAAAATAAACGCATATGATAAAAAGACAAAAAAATCTAATGCCGTTAGGTACGGCACTTTTGGTAGATCTGTTCTAGCTTCAAGACCCAAAAAGGTCATCGTGAGAACAGTGGTAATTCCTAAAAAGAAAAAAGAATATAAATATTGATATTTTATAAAGCTATGATTAAGTTAAAAAGAGCTTAATTTTTAACCCACCCAGAGATACTCTGTCAGCAGTAGCTTCCCTATTTAACCAAAAAGAAACCCAAGAAAGAACCACTAATAGAACGCATGGGCCATAAACTTGAATAAGAAAGTTCCCCATGTGGCGTTGAAGATGAAAGCTGACCATTAGCATTGAATATTCAGCTGAAAATAGAAAAATGTATTTATCATTAACATAATATCATATTATGTTATCACATTAACGAATGGTCCTAACACTATAATGTTTATAAACTCACTAAAAATTTCAAAAATGAAATGTTAGAATTATTTGACGTATTTCCTTTAATTCCTTAAATTTAGAATTTTAATCTTAATTTTTAGTGTTGGTGATTGGGTAAGCCAACCTTAAATTTATTAAAATTAAATTACATTAAATATAATATAAAAAATGGGAAAGAATCTTTTATTAACAAAGCTTTGATATGAGTGGTTTAGCTTTTGATTCTGCGAAACCCTGTCGTTACAGCTTAGATGCGGTTTGGAATAATTATTAATTATAGAGGTAACCAGAACAACACGTTGCAACGGTCACTACACAACAGTTTACAAACATCCAGAGATGTGATAGGGCTATGATTACATATTGTATGAGTTTAATGATTCTGGGTTGTCCTGTATTTCCATAAATCAAGTGTTTCCAATGAATAAATAATTTTTGTTTTTAATAATATAATATTTCTCTTTTTTTATATAAATGTTTTGTTTTTTTTGATATAATGTAATTTAATTTCAATAAAATTTAATAATTTATTTATTATTTAATATTAACCAACATTAAATTTTGTAAAGTAATTTAAGATATCTACGTATAAAGAAAAACAAACATAAAAAGCAGTGCTTGATTTTGACTTAAAATGAGCTTTCGAAACAACTTGTAGTCAAGTTGTTAAGGAATATTATTTTAAACTTATAAATTTTTATTATAGCTATAATACTACTAATAATTATTGTTATTATTAGTTTTAATTGATATGGGTAGGTATTACTTATATACAGTTCTCTTGATGTATACTTATTGTTGGGTAATAAAGTTGTTTCATTATCAGTAATATTATTGCTACATTAACTTAATTGATTAATTAATTACAATTATTGTCTAGTTAATTAATTTGATCAATTGACCTAAGCCAAAAAGATTTTTTTACACAGTCGACGGTGTAGACCTGAACTAAAAGGGAATCCTGTAAAAATGTGTAAGTTTTACACAATTTTTCGTAAAATTAACACAATTTTCCACATTTTAACACGTTCCCGAGTTAACTCAGGTCTTCAAGATCGACTTTTTTTATAATATTATAGTGTTATGTTTTCTGATACCTGTTTGTGTATCACTGTTCATCATTGTCACACTAGCATTTCCAGTCGGTGTAGCTATCAAATCAAACTGGCTGAGTTTCATATCATCGGCTATGGCTACTTGACGTTTCTTGTTCCATCGGTAAAGCATGTCTCTTGTTGTATAGCCAACTAAAATAATTTCAAATTTAAATGATGTATATGAAATGCATTGACATAAAAATTTGGTATTGCTGCCCTTTGAAACAAGACCACTTAATGCCATTGTTACAATGGAAGTTCGAAGGTCATATTTCGCCAACTTTTAAACGACTTGACGTAGAAACATATAATTTAATATGGATGCCCTTTGGAAAAAGTATAATTGAGCTACATATTAAAATAACAGTTCAAGGACATGCTTTGCTAATTTTTAAACGCCCTGACCGAGAAATTATTTCTCAGAAATATGAAAAAAAATTATTTCTCAGAAATTTAAAAAAAAAAACGTGAATACTATGAAATTAGATGAAATACATATCTTTACGGCTTGTTTAAGTTTACGTTTGATAAGCAAAGTAAATTTTGCTTTTAATAAAAAGCTATTTTTGCTTGTTCTGTTTTTTGCTTTATGTCAGCTTAATAATTTTCTCCGTGTACTTTAGCTAAGATAAAATTAATTGTATAAAATTAAATATTAGTTAGAAAGAAAATTATACAATCATGTCAAGATTTTAAATTGTACTGGATAATAAATATAAAAGTCCTAAAAATTCAAGTAGAGGCAAGGACTCTTATCCAATCCTGAGAAAATTTATTCATTATTTAGATATGCTGACATTCCTTAATATTTTTATAATTGTATAACACGTTTTCCGGTTTCAGATGATTTACTCATATCCCACACAGCACAAACACGTTCCTATTATATACATAGAATATTCTCCGGGAATATTGAAACATTATAAGAACATTCCCACAATGTGCTGATATCACCATAGAACGTTTTATGCATATTCAAATCTTCACTATTTTAAAAATTCGTTCTGAGAACATTTGATGAAACATTTATAGAATATTCTTAGAATATTTTAGTATATTTAAAAATTATTTTTGTGAATATAATAGGTTTGTTTGTGTTGCTTTAATTAGACTATATAACGTAAGCAATAAACATCCAACCATTTACCGACCATTTTAAGATCGGATGCTGCAACCTGCAATCTATAAATTGCTCTAGCACAGAATTTTCCATAATGAGAACATCCCTACCAAAATGACTTTAGCATTGATCGATGAAGGGAATTGATCCTTATAAGAATATATTAAATTAAAAAGTTAATGTAGTGAAAGCGTACAGATGGTGGCGCCATCTAATGTTGCACAAAAGTACTATACTGTTAATTATCCTTATAGGCTGGGATCGTTTTTGGTAAAAAGCGAGGTGGGGTAAAAACAAGTTTTTCAAAAAAAAAAAATCAGTAATTTTTAATAGGGACGTATTTTATGTCGGATATATTTTAACTTTAATATAATATATTTTTTTATTTAGAGAGAACATTCTATGCATGTTATCATTTTTAAGAGAATGTTATGTTTTATAAATATTCTCGAAGAATATTCTACAAGAAGTATATTGACACCTTTTCAGAATGTTCATAGAATATTCTGTGCTGTGTGGGATGATCATGTAAACTAGGTACACTTAAAAAAAATATATATAAAAATATAATATTATATTTTTATTAACTTAAATAAATATATAAAACTGATATATATTTTCTCCTAATTGGCCCGTTTAGGAGTAAATAAGAAAAAATTGAGGTATAAAGAATTAGAAAATAAGTATATTTTTGTTCCATTTTCAATTAAAAGAAAATACTAAATAACTTAAAATCCAAATCGTACTTGATACAAAGAATTAGCATTGCGGTACAGAGAGGAAACGCTGCATCGGTTCTGGGAACATTGCCGGATTCAAGACGTATGGACGAAATTTTTTATATTAATTTTAATTTTATTTTTAATTGTTCTTTTTTAATTTTATTGTTTTAATTGTATTTACTGTTTTATTATCAGTTTTATATTATCATATTAGTTAATTAGGTACCTTGAACTTAGTCTTTTGTGTTCTTATGTTTATGTTTATTTTTAACCTCGTACTATTATACTTAATTAAGCATCCTCTAAGTCCAGGACTTGTGTGGGCTAGTAGTAGAGGGAACACCGGCTTTAATTGACTTTCGAACCAATATATCTAGGGAGTACGCCTTCGCCAAATTTCAATTATTAATTAACTGAAAAAGGCAATCGGCGCCAGTGAGGTTTGAACTCACGATCATTAGATCAGTGTCAATGCTATATCGATGCCTTAGACCGCTGAGCTAATCTCCCATCAAGTTCTAGACTTAAGTAGTAGAGGAAGTCGAGGCAAGAAATTAGCCGAGAACACTAAAGACAGTTTGCATACGTGGTGCATATAATATTTTTTTTCTACTAACTAAAGATAGTAGGTAACTCTAAATGTCTAAAAATTTAGTTACAAATAGATAGGAAGTTATGGTTCTATACAAATGTACCTTAATTTTTAAAAAATATTTAATTTTTGACTTGTATGCTGTGTAGAATAAAGTAAAACGAATTTGTATTACAGCATATATATGTATTTCAAATAGGCCTAGCGCTTTCGATCAAAAGATCATCTTCAGGGCTTAGCTTCGTCAGAGCTGATTAACTGTGATGTTCCCATATTTTTAATCTACCTCTCATTCTGTTGTAATCAGCTCTGACGAAGCTAAGCCCTGAAGATGATCTTTTGATCGAAAGCGCTAGGCCTATTTTAAATACATATATATGCTGAAATACAAATTCGTTTTACTTTACTTTACCTTAATTTTTGTTAAAAACAAAGTTCTAAAGGCACGTACTTTAATATTTAAGAACGGATAAGAAATGTTGCGTGTCAAAAATTAAAGTACAATTGTATAGGATAATAACTTTCGATTTTCTATCCATTTGTAACTTAATATTCAGTTTACATTTTACAGTGTTTTCTATACTATATTGTAGTTGTATATTGCTATATCGTTCAAATAAATTGCATTAAAACAGTTGTGTTTGTAAAATGTAGAGAAATACTTAAAACTTTTAAGTGGTAGTTATTATCCTTGTCTGAAATAGACTGCAGTGACTCATTTGCGAAAGTGTGTTAAAAAGCGACGATCATAAAAATTCGAGTGCGGTTCGCGGAACTCCGTCTGAGAGGAATCTCTTATACGAGAGCAGCATAATACGTTTTAGGTATTAGTCACTGCGTTCTATTTCAGACACGGAGAATATATGAAACGTACAAAAATGCAATCAAAAGAATACATTACTGTCTGATTTTTTCACCTGGAATGAATGCGAGGAATACAAGGTCGCCTATAGAACATACATACAATCTTTTGAATAACATCTTCCCCTCGCCTCATCCCCGGATGCGAGTTAGAAAAATTTTAAGAGTACCCTTTTGTTTTAAAAATTCGTCGATTCTCGTAAAATCCTACCCACGATATTTATTCTAATTTTTACAAATTACTTTTTCTAGTGACTGCTACTATATTACATTTGACTGCTACTGTATTACATTTTTGTATTTAACACATGTTTGCTGAAAATTGGGCTATTTATTTTATAAATGACTAGGCTTTAAATAATGTTTTCAATTTTCTAGCGGTCTCACGATAAGTCAACTAGTGTACGGGATTTATTTATTTTCAAATTGATCAAAGTCCCAGAAATGCGGCTATAGTTATTAAGTAGAACCACGAAAACTGGGTTAAAATAATTATACAGTTTGTTTCAAAAAAGAAATTTAATACTGGATATATTATTTACTAGTTACAGGGGAAAAAATATATATCATCAGTTATTTTTCTTAGTAATGTATACATTACATAAGAAAGAGTAAAGAATTCTATATATAGCAACCAAATATTCTTTGAGGCATCATTTTTAGTAACTAGTGATCCTAAGGTACCTAGGTACTTAAAAAAAAAACAAGTCGAAGATATGTAGGTACTATACAGTAAATGGCGAGGTAAATGGTATTTACAAAATATAATTAAAAAAAAAAATAAAAAATATGTTAAAAAAATCTTTTCATGAAAAACGAAAAAATTTTGAAAAAAAATAAAAAAAAAAACAAAACAAAATTTCAAAATTAATTTATTTTTTTAATTTTCTTTTTTGCGAAAAACCAAAAATGACTACTTTCAAAATAGGTAAAATTATAATAAAGGTAATTTTTCCTGAAAAAGTTACGTTAATCGGTATTTTCTTTCAGCTTTTTTCGATTTTTTTAAAAGTTTAACACCCATAACTTTTTTGTTTTTCTGGTAATTACTTTCAAAAACAATAGGGATCTTTCGCTCGTAGAACTTGATTTTTTCTGAAATTTTCAAGTCGATCGGATTATTCGTTCACAAATCGTGACAACGGACAACGGACATTTGAAAAAAAAGTTGCTTGTTTTTTCATGAAACAAAATATCCAAGAATTTTTTGTCTATGGCGATTTTTGATTTTTTTTTTAATTCGAAACTACCGTATAATATTATTCTAGCGCAGGCGCTGTGAATAATATAATAAGTGAATAATATTTTACTTACATGATCCAAATTTTAATGGACATCTCTGAGTATCCATTGGAAAATTTTCTAGATTCATGGGACATCCAGCTTTAATTGTCAACCTTAAAATAAAAATAAAAATTAGAATGATGAGGTTACATACGTAAATTCTTTCCAGAATTAAATTAATGTTCACTGTAAAAAGTACCTAAACTGAATATTCAGTTATAAATGTGTAGCAAATCGAAAGTTATTATCCTATAAATTGTTCTTAATTTTTGTTAAGAACACGCAACATTTCATGTCCGTCCTTAAATAATAAAGTAAGTGACTTTAGCGTTTTTAACAAAAATTAAGGTAGATTTGGGCAAGTTTTACCATAAAATTTATTCAATATTACTTATTAAAAAAGAAAACATGATGACAATCGCATTTTTTAGTAAAATATATTATCATATAGAAAATGTTATTTGCTTTAAAATAATATATCACAAGATCCCCCTTTCAGTTAAAAATTAAACCCTATGCCCCCCTGTCCAAAAATTAAAAGCTAAAAGCGAATGTATGCCCAAATATAGTTTCAATATTCTTATTTAAGTGATTTAAATTTTACTTTAATATCTCAACTCTTTCAAAAGTCAAGAGGGGTGTGGCTTTTGGAACGCACTGTAAAGTTTATTGTCTTTATGTCTGTCTCTCGGTTTATTCACCCGCAACGCTATAATTTGTGGGAAATTTTGTTTTTAACAAATATTTTTGGTGGGCTTTTTTTTACCTAAGCTGTACCATAAATACTATTATAAAAAAAAAAACATGAAAACTTTGACTTTTGTTCACCCTTCACAATTTTTGAATTAAAAGTTTTAAGGTTAAATTTTGCACCCGGTATATAATCCCATATAAATATTTGAAGTGTCACTAACTCCCATCAAGTTATCATGTTGGGTAACTTTGTTTAATTAAAAGTTTACATTAAAGGTATGTGATCATACGCCAAATACTTGATTTAAAATTGGTGCTTCCAAAACTTTTGTTTGGACTTTTAAACTTCATTACGTGTGACAAATTACAAAAAAGTAAAATCCATTAAAAACTTTAAATCTATTGTTAATTTATTTGGTGTTTTAATTGGATATATTTCTGCATAGGGGAGAATGGGTCAACGCCGCTCGTAAAAAAGTCCATTCAACATTTGTATACTTTTTAGGTATTTGAATGTAATTTAGTCAAAATTTTTATATATTTTCGATGAACAAGGGCGCCCCCCTTGGAAGAGATATTTTCGCTTAAATATGAAATGTGTACAATTATTTGGTATTGTAGTATAGTTCTACGCATGAAAGAACGTCTCCGAAGAAAGGGGAAGGAATCATTCGCGCTCTCTTCTTTCCGTCAAAACCGTTATAAGGCGTGCGTGCCTACAACGGCCTCTTGCCTACTAATCTATTAGACCTAAAAATATATCTTAGAAAACTTCTTCAATTCACATCTAGTTTATGTTATTTTATTAAACATTTTCTATATTTTTAAAGTTAAGGTTAAATTTACCCACCTGGAGGAGTATAATACCCTACCATCTTCAAAGAGTCTAACAAATTTATTGGGAGTCGTGATGGTGTGAAGGTACGATTGCTTCCCATTGTAAAAGTATGTATCCGGTTTCCAGATTCGCTGTAACATAAATATACTAAGTGCCAGAGTGTCGTTGCCACTTCCAGGAAATGCCAGTCTTTTGTCCACCCAGGACTGCCTAAAATAACAGTCCATCGAGTAGGTCTAAAAACAAAAAAAGCAAAAAACAATATAAATAAATTAAGCAGTCTATAAAAATATATACTGTACGTTTGTAGGTTAATAACAGAAAAAATATATAAGATTTATGTATTTTTCGTTAAAATTAAACTGTAAATAGTACCATTTTATCATTTTTGATGTGGTGCCAGACTATAATATAAAAACAATTACACTGCTCTACAATTTTTTTTTTTATATGCCGGGGGCTTTTAGTTGCGTCAGGCTATATTTCTGCGCTGATTTCCGAACCTTTCTCCGTTTTTCTCGATCAGCTCGTTTTTTTTTGAGATATAGAGCACAGTGGTTTTTTTGCCTATAGTATAGTAGTAAAAAAAATAATTTAGGTCTAATTAATTTTTTTTGCCCTAAATTGAATCTCTATTACTGGGACTCTAAGCGAAAAAAAGCGGATTTAAAGTATCTATTCGTTTGTTATTAATAGGCTTCTAAATTCAAAAATTAAATTGAACCTTAATTATTTTTTTTACTACAACTATAAGCAATATATATCTCAATAAAACGAGGTGATATAGAGAATTTTCTTTAAAAAAATATGACATACCTATACCTAAAATTAATCATGTTTAGACTTTCTGCAAAATATTTTGAAAATCCGAATTTTTCTTAAAGGACATGGCACAATTTATAGGGAATTTTGGCCCTCGGTGAAATTCGCAAAATTTTTTATATGTTTTAGTTTATACTTTTTTAAAAGGAATTAGGAACGTTTCAAGCACTTTGTATGTACAGTTTTTTTTCTATAAGGATAATAAAAAAATATTTTTGCCCTACACTCCTCATAAAAATATTTTTCTAGTAGGCATTGTTTCGTTTGACAACTTGTCAGTTTATTGGGAAAAAGTAATGAAATACATATTGAAATTGGACAGAATAATTAAATAAGATGAAGAAAAGTGCAACAGAAATACTTCTTAAGGACTAAATTTGTGAAATACGTGAAATAAGTTATTTGCTAACCTGGTAAAAAGTACTAAAACGTATATAAAATTGAACTAAAGAATCAAATAAGAAGAAAAGCAGAATAGAAATACGTTTTAAGGGAATCGTTTGTAAAATAATAAGCGATTTTAATGCCGAAAGTGTATCCCTTATTTTTTGTACGGCAAAAAAAAAACAATTATTTCCAAAATTCTACATAGAAGAAATTGAATATGTGTTTTTGTAATATAATGTACTGGAACCCATGTTAAAACTCCAGAACTTAATAAAATAATAAAATAAGAAGTAAAACAGAACAGAAAAACTAAGTTGAAAGTGAAATACTGTGTTTCTGCATAGAATAAATTATCCAATATAACTATCATACCGAGGGCTTCATAACAGGGCTGTATCAACCGTGTTAACATGTAGCAGATATGCCCCTTTGCTATGAAGCCCTCGATAATTTAAAATATGAACACTAAAAAAAAGGATCCATGAATCAAGAAAATGCATCTTTCGATTATATTTTAAGCCAAATTCTCTTATTTTTGGACTAGCATTTCTTATGAACCTAATAACTGGCGCGGGTCTTTGAATGGAAATCCGCGCTCTTCATTTAAGATGTTAGCCTTAAAATAAGAGAATATGGTGTTGTACTTATCAAAAGACATGTGTCCTTGATTCAATTCTTTTTCCAGTATTACATTACGACATTTTTATAAAAAAATAAATAAAATGTTTTCATTTCCTCCCATTCGGGGCATCCCCTGTTGACCACTTTGACGGTTGCATACAAAGCAATTTACTTGAAAAAGGCTCTAAAAGCCATGCTAAATTAATTTTATATTACTAATATATAAAAAAATTGACAGACATCAGTTTGGACTTATACCAATCAAGCTTTTTTCTTAATCATTAAGCTAATTAAACTTATTTTTATGAGGAGTTTGAGGCAAAAATATTTTTTTATTTTCGTTATAAAAAAAAACTGTACATACAAAGTGCTTGAAACGTTCCTAATTCCTTTTTAAAAAGCATAAACTAAAACATATAAAAAATTTAGCGAATTTCACCGAGGGCCAAAATTCCCTATAAATTGTGCCATGTCCTTTGTTTGTTGAATTTAATCAAGCAGATCGATAAAATTAAAACTATTTATTTTTATTTTTACCTAAATGTTTTAATTATTTTATTTTAACCAAAAATAGTATATCTTTAATCCCTTTATTGGTCTTTGTTAACCACAGTTACAGCGTAAGAATAAGCATCTGCCATTATTTTGCACTTAGATAACCCGAAGTTAGACTATAATTTTTAGTTAAGGCAGGCAAAAAGTACGAATTTGGCGCCCTTGACCAAATTTTATTCTATATTTAGCCAAAATAAAAAAACTTTATGCTTCCATTAAAAAAAAAAATGAGTTATCGCCCTTTTAAATTTGTAAGGTTTGAGCTGTTTTCTGGGACACACTGTATACATTTTAGGTTATATTTTGGTTTAGGATAAGTCAGTATCCTTAAGTTAATCCCAGAACAATTTTTCTCGCACTTAAAAGATCAAGGAGTTATTGTTTTTTTTTGAGGTTGCTTGATATTTCTAATTATTTTTTACACACCCGAATGACTTAAAAACCTCTGGAGATAGACAAACTGATTCAAAAACTTTATATAGGGTGTTTCATTAAAAAAAAAAGTTAAGTATCCTGAAGTGATACAAGCATGAAAATATTTAATCGGTTGGCCACATGCAAAAACACCAAAGTGCCAAATATCATATTTTTAAAATTATTGGTTCTCCATAAACTTTTAATAGGCCTGTATTTTTATTAAAAAATTCTATTCACAATTGGCGAAGGCGCTAACATTGAAAACTATACGTGCTTAAATATGAACTTTCCTGCTAAAAAAACAGGGTTAACGGCTAGTAATAGATAAGGGAACATCTAAATAAATACTTAGATTTGGTGGAAACTACATTTAATGAAAACTACAAACTTTAGCACTATAATTTTAAATATAATAAATTATTAAAATAATCCAACAAGATATTTTAAAATAGCTTTAGCCACTTTACTGTATAAATTATTTAAAATTAAATATTTTAGATTTTAAGCTTTCACGGCCATTAAGATATAAAGAACTTTCACTTTCGGGTTTAGACCGTGTTAATGGATTTTCACTTTCCGACGTTTCGTCTCTTACTACTAGAGACATCTTCAGGGATTAATCTGAAACTAAGTTTTGAATCAACTTGTGTCACTATTTATGACGAGTTGTGGTTATTCACCCGTGACGAGGTTTTTCCTATCAAAGACTTCCATATTGCAGGTAAGTGGTAACCAGTGTCCCGATTGATATTGTTAGGATGCTTGATGATTTCTATCGATTCCCGTATCTTCCTTGGCATTTTTCTGTTTTCTGTTAATATTTGTTTTGTTTCAGACAAATTGATTTTATGACCTGTTTCATGTACATGTTCGGCTACTGCCGATAAGGAAATTTGTTTCTTTCTTATATTGCGCTCATGCTCTTGAAGTCTTGTAGAAACATACATAGGTGAAACTAAGAGAAAAATTTCTACAAGACTTCAAGAGCATGAGCGCAATATAAGAAAGAAACAAATTTCCTTATCGGCAGTAGCCGAACATGTACATGAAACAGGTCATAAAATCAATTTGTCTGAAACAAAACAAATATTAACAGAAAACAGAAAAATGTCAAGGAAGATACGGGAATCGATAGAAATCATCAAGCATCCTAACAATATCAATCGGGACACTGGTTACCACTTACCTGCAATATGGAAGTCTTTGATAGGAAAAACCTCGTCACGTGTGAATAACCACAACTCGTCATAAATAGTGACACAAGTTGATTCGAAACTTAGTTTCAGATTAATCCCTGAAGATGTCTCTAGTAGTAAGAGACGAAACGTCGGAAAGTGAAAATCCATTAACACGGTCTAAACCCGAAAGTGAAAGTTCTTTATAAAATTAAATACTTAAAAGTATTATATTTAGGTAGATATATATTATTTACCATTTCTGAAATTTTCTCTTTACAAATTTTATTTATTATTTTTTAAATAACACTTAATTCAAAAAATTACTCTATTTACCATGTCCACTTCTGATATTGGTCCCATACTTCTAACCATAATGTCTACCTCAACTATAGCAGGTTTTCCTAAAAAATGTTGTTGTAATCAGTAAATGAAATTTAATGAGAAAAAGGGGTAAACAGAAACATAGCTCAGTAAAATCTTTGCATCTCGAGAACAAGGCATTGTCGCCTTTTATGTTTATTTTAGATACATACATACATACATACAATTTTTTTACCGTAATGATTGCATTACGAGACCCAAATTGGGATTCGTATTGTAAATATAACCACGCTCCATTTTCTACGTATTTCTAATAGTTATTTAATTTTAAGAAAAAATAGAGCAAACATAAAAAAATAGTATAAAATATTTGTTTTATAAGACTTCTTACTAAGAAGTTCTTAATCCGAGGGGCGTTTCGCACGTATCCATTAAAAAACTCCTCGCTTCAGTGTCGATATTTAAAACCAAACGCGTGCTTTAATATTGTGTCTTATGCACGGAAAGAAATTAGTGGGCTCTGCGCTATACATTATAAGATATTTGGTAACAGTGGCAAATTATAGTGATTTAAGCTATAGATTATAAGGGACACAATAACTAATAATGTTAAAAATAAATTGGAAACGATTATATATATTACAGACACGATTATATTTATTACAGGCACTATTATAAATTTACAGAAATTTTATTATATTATAAAAATTATTAGCACGGACAATAATTAAATCTATTTAAGCTATAAATGCCATACTATTTGTTATATTTTATTATTCACTAAACAATTAAAGTATTTCATATAAATTTTTACACTGACTGCCATAATTGTAAGAGAAAGCCTTGTATTTATATAATAAGTGATTATAATTTGCTTGGTATGTGTGTTATAGCGCTCCTAGCTATAATTTTTTTTTTTTCCGTGTGAAACTATTATTTTAATATATACTATGGTCTGTTCTATCAAGCAAGATAGTAAATTAAAAATCGCACAGTAAATATTATTACAACAGGTTTGAATAGTATATGTTTGTGTATAGAATATAGTGTTTTATAAAATAAACTACTCAGTATATTCGCACATCCAATATTTGAAAATATTCACTGTGCGATTTTTAATTTACTATCTTGCTTGATGATACAGACCATATTTTGGGAAGTACATAAGGTTAGAGAGCCTTAATGTGATGTTTCCTGTCAAGTAATTTTTGACAGAAAACGTCACATTAAATCAATCCACATGAGGTTAACCGTCATGAAGTCAGTGTCTAAAATGTAACCCTCTGTCATAGACACTTTATTTATGGAACGTTACTACAGACCTGGCGTAAATATTACGCCTCCCTTTAAATAATATAATAAAAGTCGAACAAAATTTTTTAAATTTGAACTTATTTATCGTTAAACGTGTTCCTTATAGCTTTAGTTATTTAATTATAAATGAAATAGAACATAATATTTAAATTATTTATTTATATAATATCATTTGTTGTTAATTTTTAATCTGCTAGGGAAATTTATTTAAATGACTTGGTAAAAAAAAATTCCAAACAATATAAACATATAATTAAAGAAGAAAAAAATTTTTTGCAATGGATAAACCCTATTCTTTTTATAATTTCGTATTTACAGACATGGCGTATTTTTTACGCCACCATATTTTAAATGAACACATGAACTATCACTGTGCAACATACCAACTTCTCCGCTAGGTTTTAGGGCTTAAACTGAATGTCCGAAAGGTACTGAGACGCGGAAAGCCGCAGTTAGTCGGAGTTGGGAGAAATCACAAATTGCATACTATCCAGTGGTAAAATCTACGCCGTATCTGTAGCAGAGAATTAAACAAATTTTTTATTTTTGAAATAATAGTTTTATTTTACATATATTTTTTTAATAATTACCTCCAAAATCTGGCCTAATACTGTTATCATAACCCCTTAGTAGATTATCAAGCAAGCCTGATATATGTTTGTGATTGTTAATCTGAGGTGATTTTGCATGTTGAGTTAGTGACATACCACTACAGCGGTTTAATATAAAGAACAAAGCTGTAGTTAAATTAAGGATTAGACCCATTTTGTCCTGAAAATCCTGTAATTACAAATCAAATTAGTATTAGATGAGATATATTACGAACGTTATTAAGGTTAGTAGCTTTTACCAGTATAAACTATAGAGAGCAGCAGGCCCTTATATTAGTTGCTATGCATTTTACTGCGAGATTGTCCATACCTAGGTAAAATAATCAATTCTAAGAAAAAAACTATACCTACACGGTGTATTTTGAAATAGGGTCAGAAATTTTAAGCGGTGATTCTACATCATAAAATATGAAAAGAAGTTCCCGTAAACATATATCAAAAAATGCGTCGTAAGGGAGCCCTTATGAAAGGCTAAAAAAGTAACTTTTTGATATATTTTAATTTGAGGAATCATAAATAATAAACTTACAAAAAAGTCGCACAGAAAAAAGTTTGGGACAAAAAACTGATAAGACTCCCCCGTTTCTCACGCCCGTGGTTAAAATAAGTGCATGAAAATAATATACGAAGATGGTCTTTATTAACATTAGTTTACGTGCAAAACATCGTTGCTATATCTCAAAGAGTTCCTGAGTTGTTAAATAAAAACCGATTTTTTTAGTCACTTTCAAAGGGACGCATTTTTAGACATGTTTATAGGAACTTTTTGTCATTAAAATATAATGTAGAATCACCCCTATTTCAAATACACCGTGTGTAGATTTTTTTTAGATTAGATTATTTTTTTAATCCAGTAATAAAAAATATCACTAATATTTAATGTTTATAGTTTATTACTCGCAAAAAAATTACATAAGCATGGAGAACCCCAAATAAGCTTTTGGCTTATGCTAGGGGCTCTCCTTTAATAATAGCTACGAGTCGTAAGTTAACTTGCTTTCTGCAATACCTATTTTAGTGTATAATAAAATAGCAGTTTTTTTATTTAGATCTAATTATTTTAATTTTGAATGGGCTGTTGTAAGTATACCATTAGTCCATTAAATATTTTTTTAGCAAAAAAGAATATTTTTGGGCCTTGATGTGTTTATGGTAAAAATGCATTTTAATGTTGAGCTATGTTGAATAACATAATAATATTATAACATATTATTTTATAATATATCACAAAATAGACAGTGAGTACACATAATATGAAAGAGATAAAACATTTCCCCTAAATTTAGCCCTCCATTAATTTAAATGTTAATGAATAGATACTTGATTAAAACAAGTAAATAGATTTGGAAATTCACCATGTTCAGAATATGTACCTACAATAATTTATAATTTTAAATCAAACACAAGTAGGTACTTAACTCATTGTGTTTATAAATACAATGAACCTACATGTATAGCATGTACCTTTGGGTGGCCCTTAAAAAATACTTTTAATGGAACTCCCCCTAAATGTGTTCCAAATTTTCTACAAAAAAAATACAAATTTCAGGTGGTTTGCTTAACGTTAACACATGCTGCATCAAGCCACAAACAACTGGGCAAAATAACAAAAAAAAAACAAAATTATTAAAAGAAAATTTTTAAAAATGTAACCTGTAAACCACTACAGAAAATCCTTGATTTCCAATGCGAACAAATACCACCCATAAAATAAGGAGAAGTGTACTTTTGACAGGGGCATACCGAAAGGACGTCGTTGGGAGGAGAGAGTGTCAGTTGTTTCTTATCATATTTCGAAGAGCTGACTAGATTTTGCGGGTAAACGATTGGGGGTAAGAAATGGGGTAAAACTCCTATTTTTAGCGTTTTTTGGTTATAATAATAAGTTAATTATTTATGTATTTTATTAATTTGGCACTTATATGAAGGATCTTTTTAAACTGTTCAAAAAATGTTATAAACAATTTTTCCTGGCGTTTCAAGCAGTAGCTCATTTATAAACCGATTTCAAAAAAATATGTTTCAAATGAAGGCTCTTTTTAAGCCCTACAAAAAATGTTATATGCAGTTTTTGATAGAATATAACGTTTTGGGAGATACAGACTTTCAAACTTTAATAAATTATACAACACGCAGGTGTATTAATGGTTGCCTATTCACACAACTTTCTATTTCATAACGTTTCAAATTAGTGCCTAGTGCCGATGTTTTGACAAGGTGCTTGTAACTGTTCAGCTGGTTTACCACTAAAAAAACTAACTATCGTCTGAAAAAAAGCTTTACCCCTGTCAGAAATGTTGACGACTAAAAAAAGTCCTCGCCTCTGACAAAAAGCTTTACTTCTGACGGAAAATTTGATGCCTCCTCCTCAGTTCTGAAAAATAGTTATTTATGGTACTAGTGGGTAAAGTAAGATATTGCCCATGAGAAAATTAACTGCGAGGCGGCAGCCAAGCAGGTTAATTTTCGAGAGGGCAATATCGGTTTACCCATGAGTGCCATACAAGGGTTTTTCCAATAAATAGCTTAGTAATTCATATTTTTATTAAAAATTTTAATGACATTTACAAGAAAATAATTTGACAAGTGACAGTTGAGTGGGTAAAATAAATAATTATCCACTCAATAAAGTAAAAGCCACGCTGGGGTTATTATTGAGTTTATCTATTTAAAATAAAGCTGGTAATTGTCTTATTATTTGTATGTATTGGATAAAACAATTTACCCAATGATGTTCTAAGTAACCAAACAATTTTCCAGCTTGAACGGTTGGGCTTATAAACTATTAAAAATATGCTATAGCTTTACCTTTTTTTGGCCAATTTTTAGAGAATTTGAATTGAGAATTGAGAATTGAATAAATTTAGGAAGCTCCCCCTAAAAATCTATTTTCTAAAGACCACCCTAATTTATCTCCATATAGGAATTTCATGTAATATGTATTATTTTCAAAGTATTGTTTGCAAGAAATAACCATATCTATAGATCCAGTAATGTAAGTTTTATTGTATGATAAAGCTTTTATTTATTACTTTTGACATAAAAACTTTACATATTTGCATTTAACAGCTAAATGAAATTTAAATCCAAATCGTATCTAATTTTAATAAAGTTTAGAAATAAAGATTTTAAATGTATTTTTCAATTATTTCTATTACTGTTTTTAGTTACCTATACAATTTTAAAACTCGTTTCCAAATTTTCATAAATACCTACATCAAAACCACGAATAAATTTAAATTCGCGTTAATGTAGAGCAGTTCAAAATAAGCTTTCACATCTTCAATTTTTATAAACAGCTTTAAAGCTCGCGAAATACACTTGGAGAGAAAACCGATTAGTATTTCAACCGGTTTGTCACTAACACGATTTAGCATAAAACAGGTTAAATAACACCTTTCAAAGTACTTTGAAACTTATTTTTCGCTTGCATTAAAATACTTCATTCTTGCAAACAAGATATTACATTTTTAGATACTCTCGCCACATAAAATTAGGGCAATTCGCTTAGTTTAAACATTAAACATTTTTAATATCTCTCAGAAAAATTAAGGCACAGCCAAAAAAAAAGTACCAAACTTAATTTTTCTTAAGCATTTTTGTGTACTGAAAACGATTTCATAGTGAAAATGCTGACCCCACTTTTTCAAAAAACTGCAATAAAGAATACTGGATGAGCTAGTTTGAGATCTTCAAAGTTCTATAGAATGTAAACTATTAAATTTTGGAAATTGCTCCCGAATAGACTTTTGGTCAAAAATTCAAGAACTAAAACATTTCCAGCCAAATCCGACCAAAACGACGTTTTAACAGACTTTTAAAAAAGGAGGAGGTTATCAATTCGAGGTGTGAAATTCTATTTTTTTATGTTTGATCCCGCATAACTTTGGAACGGATGATCGAAATTGAATGAAACTTTTTGAAACTTAAAGAGGTGATTCATGTGGTGATTTCATTTAAATTTGAAGCTCGGATAATGCCGGGTAAGCCTGATAATTAGGATAAACCTTTCACTTAAAAACGGCTTAATTTGGTTATAATATCAACCAAAACTTTAAAGAACTTGATTGAGGGGTTACTCAAATATTACGACAGGCTAGAAATATTTTAAATGCGGCTAAACTATATAAAAATACCAAGAGATTATACCATAAGGCGTTATTTGATTATTACTTAAAGTTTAATAAGGATTTTCGTTTAAAATAAGGATGGTTGAATTCTTGGGTGCTAAAATAAAAATATTACTAAATTATTTTTTTATAAAATTATCTTGGTGCGTTGTGACGTCAGCAGCTTGCCGAGATGGAAAGACAACTATAAATTAGCTTAGATAACGTTACAAATCTACAAGTTCGGAGTCTCTAAAAAAGTAAAAAATTAAAACTTTTACGAAAAAAGTCCAAACCAAATGAACCGACTTTTATGTCTTTAAAAAGTACTTTGGAGGTCAGCTAGCTTTTTTAATGTCAAATTCGTTTTCAGCACCCAAAAATGCGTAAGAAAAATATAGTGTATTTAATAGTAAGTGAAATAATTTTTTTTTGTGGGCTGGTGTAATTTAGACAGCGTTTAGATGCTCTTTAGGTTTAGTTCCAAGCTGTTAAATCTATTATTAAATATTTTTTATGGCTTAAACTATTTTGCGCCAAGTTCTTTATTTTTAATATTTTTCCCCTGCTGGCGCCATGACTGTGTTTCTATTTGAATAAAAAGTAAACATCTTTAACTGGGACGCTAACATGTTAAGTCAGGATGGTCACCATCACCATAATTTAAAGGCCAAATTGGTTAAAATTAAAGTCTAAGTATACCAATAGAGTATATAGCTATAAGGCTTAGTTCGGTTTTGTATAACTGCATCCCATAAACTAGATTGACATAAGTGTCATTACTGGAAAAGTTAGAATCAAAGTGGCATATATTAGTTTAAACAAAATTTGTTTATAATTCCTGTCAAATAAATTATTTTCAGACATTTGGGGTAAATCACTTTCATCTTTCGAAAAATATTTTTTTAAAAATAATGAATTAATTTTGTAGATGGACAAGTAAAAATATGATTTGGATATGCTAAATTAATCGCACTACGGTTCAGCAGGTAATATTTTTGTTATAAGGTAATTTTTTATAAATTAAATGTATTTTTGTAGGTTTTTTTTTTAAACATTGGAAAAGACAAGGAAAATGAGACGTGGGACTCAACCACGGCTCTTGCCGCATGTAATTCAAGCCATTGCAGATTTACACGATGCTAATGGATCTACCTCAAAGAAAATTCTGGATCAAATTAAATCTCAAATTGGTACAAAACAGAAAAATTTATCGACCCAAATTCGCCGTGCTTTAAAACATGCAATGGATTCGGGATTAATCAAACAACGTGGGGGTAAATACCGTTTAGGAATGGGTTCCAAAGACTACGCGATATACAAATCATTTCACACGGGATCTGGAAAAGTGAGAAGCCATAGATCCAGAAGGAAGAGACGTAGAAGGCGAGGAAGAAAGAGGAGGAGATCAAGCGTTTCTGAGTCTGGAAGTTCTGTAACTACGAACCCAAGTGATGATATGGAAACTGATTCAGAAATAGATAAGAGTGGTATGTCTTCTTGTTCTGAACCAATGGATAGAGGCCGCAGAAGGAGAAAAAGGAAAAGAGGAAGAAGACGTCGTAGGGCATCAACCCCTGAGAAGAGTAATGATGAAGATCAAGATGGTTCCACAGAAAGGAAAGGAGCAGGTAATACATTTTTTGTTTTTAGTTTTTTCAGGTGTATAAATATGTATTTTTATCAGACCTACTCTAATATAGGGATATAAATTTGCAATTTAAATAAATTGTAGTTAATATACAGTTGGATATGTAGGTCAAATATTAACAATGGAAAATTGTGAGTTTCAAAATCCTTTAGCTACTGGAATCTCTGGCATATTTTTAACTTATTAGATTTTTGATTTTTGTCTTGCTACGAAAAAAAAAAATGCGATGGAAATGTCTGTCAGTTGGTCTATTTAGAAAACTTTTATTTTTTTATATAACTCGCTTCTTTATAGTTTCAAGCAGGGGTATCATCAAAAATTATTGATTTAACTTTAGGGAAAAGCTTTTAATTTTTTTTATATGGAGAGGTCCAAAATTCACCCTCCCCTCTTAAATTTTAAGTGAGTGGACTACAAATATTTTCTATTTGTAACTTTTAAAATGTAAGCATGAGTCACAGGGGGGATTTTTTTAATAAAAAGGGGAGTCATGTGATACGTCATTTTCAAGCTCATATAATTATTTATTTGGAAATGTATTATATTTTATTTTTTTGACGTTTTAAAATGTTGAAAATTTATTTTTCGTGAAATTTTTTTTGTTTTTGATAAATGAATGATGTAAAAACGTAAATTATACTTTTAAACTTATTTTAAGTAAAATAAGAATTAAATTTGGAAATTTTCAAAAAAAAAAACAAAAAAATCGCATTTTTTTAAATTAAAGAGTATGCTATATCCATCACTCGACCCCCTTATCCATAACCCCCCCCCATGACAAAATTTTAAAAATATCAAATGTATACCAAATGATAGTTAAAGTAAAAATTTGACGTGACATCGATGATGCCTCAATTCATTCAAAAGTTAAGAGGTGGGTGACTTTTAACACGCACTGTAAACAATTTATTTATTTCAGAGCCTGCTAACAACGAGGATCAATCCGGTAATTCCCACGAGCCCCAATGTGATAATCCTGACTGTATCTGCCAAATAAAACGAGAAGAAGAAGCTCCAAGAAGATCTAGATCTAGTTTTAGGGATCCATATATTAACTAAATTTTGTCATAGTGTATAAAATATTGTCAGTCATGTAACAATTTTTTTCGAGATTTTATTAAATGCGTCAAAAGTATTACATTTGCTATCAGTGCCAATTAATATAAAGGTATTGTAAAAACATTGTTTTAACCTCCGGTTTGCATGTCGTTGGCCCAGTACATAAACTTATAAAATATAATATATTATATTGACGGCCCTGAAACGTCTGAAGCCATAGTAACACCTTAAAACACCGAACCCCAAAACCAAAGCTACCTGGTCACCTATTAGGATGCTGGTGCAGATGCAGCATTTACTACTACCTACAATGGCCAACTCACAACTAAGCTGTTGTAGTTTGGCAAACTGGTGGCACACAAGTTGTGATATCGGCCGCTGGCGAAAACGGCGGATGGCACACGGTGCGTGCCGGCGCCGCTGGACGTGTTAACCAAAAAATAATCCCACACAAGGACAGACCGACAGACTATCTTTTTGCGGAAATCAGCTTTTGTATATTAAAAACGTCTAGTAACATAAAAAAAACAACAGGGCTTGCTTTAACGCGTTACGCAGGATCTTCCGTGTGAAAAGTACTATAAAAAAAAGAAGAGTAAAACTAAATTTTTGGATGCCACTTGTATATTTAAGGACTATTGAATACGTACTAATTTAAAGTAGTTTGTGTAATTAAACTTGCTATTAAATCCATCAAAATAGACAGCTTAATTGAAATGCAAAATAATACAAACCCTGGGTTTAAAACGAATACATACTACATCTTTTGGGTAGTTAATTGTATTAAAACAGAAAAGATTTTTTTTATTTTTAATTCTCTTGTTTTATTCTGTATACTTAGGTTTTAATAGAGAAAACATTAAATATAAGTAGCTTTTTTAGGAATATAAGATTTAAATACAAATGAATTAAGATTAGTAAATAAAAGAGAAAATAATCCCATTTTTATAGGGGTTTTTATTTTAACCGAAAATGAAATTAGAAGAGGGTCATTCCATCGTTACGTAAGTGTACGAACGTAGTATACTTTAATTTAGGTCTCAAAAAATTACTCGATAGTTCATTTATTCCTATTTCAGGTTAAAATCCTTACAGGCACTTTATTGCATATTTTAGTTTATTTATAAATTTAATAATTAATTAATCAATAAGTCAATAAAAATAGTGCAGCTTATGGACTGGATCCAGTAAATTACTAGATTTAATTGACTGTCATATTAAAAGTTATATTGTGACATTTTATATCTGCTAGAACTAGTATACAGGCTTGATTTACATCAAGCTACCAGACAACAAATAATTTGTTCACACTTTTAAACACTGTTTCAGAGGTGTAGAAAAGGCTAATAAACGAAATCCAGAAAAAGATGACATTTAATTTTACTTAAGTTATTTAAATCATAAAATAAATGTTAATTTAGACTTTTGTAATTACATTTTTTGGGCCTCCGAATATGACTATTTTAAAAAATTAAACAAATTTAAAACCATATTTCTTGAAAACGACTAAAGCTACAGATAATTTTTAAACAGATTTGAAATCAGAGGAAAAAATAATATGATTAGTCAAATTCTACCTGCAATATAATTTAACTGTTTCTTACAGAGTCTGCTGAGGAACTTTTATCATCATCTAAGAAACGGACAAGGTATTGATTTTGCTAAAAGTGGTTATATACTAAGGTAGCCCTAAAATAACTGTATGCAAATTTGCAAAAGGTGCTTTAATTTTGAAACCCATTTTGCCTTCAGGGGATGTGTGTATGAATAGTATAATAATGTAGATATCAACAAAAACAAATAAATCGTATTTACAAATAGACAAACTGGCGGAATTATTTTTTGAAGAATTTTACTCCAAAAGGTGGAGACAAGCGAAAAACTTCGCACCTTTTGTGCAGAAGTAAAAAAAGTAGTTCTGGTTAATGTGTTTGGGGTCTTAAGGATACTTTTTGATGATATCAGTTGATTTGAAGTGACATGTCCAGCCTGATGAACTCTATAATTTGTTGTAGGATATTATACAGTTATTCGGTAGTTATAAATTTAGAATCAGACAGGGTGTCCTTTGGGAGTCAATATAGTTAAATATTAGATTTATTAATCTAATAGTCACTTAAACTTAGTTTGTTCATGTCGGGAACACGTTACTTGCACGAATTTATATAACTAAACTTAGTTTATTTATTTATTTATTTATTTATTTATTTATTTATTTATTTATTTATTTATTTATTTATTTATTTATTTATTTATTTATTTATTTATTTATTTATTTATTTATTTATTTATTTATTTATTTATTTATTTATTTATTTATTTATTTATTTATTTATTTATTTATTTATTTATTTATTTATTTATTTATTTATTTATTTATTTATTTATTTATTTATTTATTTATTTATTTATTTATTTATTTATTTATTTATTTATTTATTTATTTATTTATTTATTTATTTATTTATTTATTTATTTATTTATTTTATTTATTACATACTACTACATTAATTTCAAAAATATTTAAAATAATTTTAGTAGTAAAGAACTTTCACTTTCGGGTTTAGACCGTGTTAATGGATTTTCACTTTCCGACGTTTCGTCTCTTACTACTAGAGACATCTTCAGGTATTAATCTGAAATCAGTTTCAGATTAATCCCTGAAGATGTCTCTAGTAGTAAGAGACGAAACGTCGGAAAGTGAAAATCCATTAACACGGTCTAAACCCGAAAGTGAAAGTTCTTTATATCTTAATGGCCGTGAAAGCTTAAAATCAAAAATAATTTTAGTAGTTACCCGAGTAAAAATATTCAAAATATTTTATTGACGGAAGCACACCCGGGACACCCGTTGCTTATTTTATTACCACTGTAGCAGTTCCAAACAACCACTGGTAAGCAAACCCGAACCAGACCCGAAGGAGATCTGAAGAACTCCTGTAATTATTATAGATTACCGAACCAGACGTCAAGCACACCCGAATTCTTAAACGTCCGTTTATTGCGTAAGGTCAATTTATAGTTAGCAGGTAACTTGCAGTAACAGACAGATTCAAGTTTGTTTCGGTAGTCTATAAAAGGAATGGGGATCTTAACATCCTTAGGTATACTAAGGTAGCCTTAAAAAAATCGAAGCAGATCAGTTTGTAAGAAATAGTAGACTGATAGAAATGTTATTATAATATAGGTGCTAACCATATTTTGTAATATATTATAACATAACATATACAACAACCAGTTGTAGAATTAATAATATAAGAGCTGAATAACTAAAAATTGTACTAGTGATCTAATTTATAAATTATTTTTGGCTCAATCAATCTAAGATATAAACTACCCTAATTAACAAATAAACACATGGAAATATATAAAATAAAATTAGGAAAATTTATACAATTTTGCCATTTTACTTTTTATATAAATTCAATAATTTTGTTATTTATAGTACACGTTTAACTAAACCCTCCCTTCGCGCCCAAATGAAAAAAAGTCAAAATTTTTGTAATTATTTAAAATATAACAAACATTAAAATTAAAATTAATAATTATTACTTTTTTTTCGCTCCAACCTTACCCATTTTTATCTCTTGACCCAAAGTCTCTATCTCTTGCTAGGTCATAAATTTGCGGACAGGCACTGACATATAAGAAATAAATAATAGTAATAATGTTTTTACATAAAAAATAAAAAAAAAAAATAAATAAAAATAAAATAAAATAGAAAGCGATACAAAATACAAAAGACTTTTTCGTATAAAAAAAAATTGCTTACCTATATAGAGTTCTATACAGACTTTCGGGACACTAATGAATCCCCTTTAAAGGGGTATTTTTATTTATTAAACTTCACCGTTGAGAGATCACTTTAAAAGTGCGTCCAAAATATATGTGGGTCCCATTTAGAAGCGGACGCCTGCGTAGCAATCACCTCTTAAGTTAGCGGGACTTTAATTTGTTCCTACAGGAACATGTCGTCAGGACGAGGAAACAACGCGGTAACAGCTAAGTATTTACAAATCTTAATTTTAATAATTTTACTTTAAAAATTCATAAATTAAATTTTTCTTAATATATTAAGACTTAAAACCCTTAAAAGCACCTAGGAGAGAGTAACCTAAATAAGACATGTTTTATAGTATGTCATACAACATTGTAAGGTAGTTAAATTTTTCTTGCTTTATGGTTTTAATCTTAATACAAATAAGTATATTAATAAATAAGAAATGTTGCTTTCTCAAATTTGTTAAATTAAAACGGAAGTGATCAATAACATTTTTAATTTTCAATAATGGAATTGGTTTCAGCGACATCAAAACCCATGAAAATGATTATTTTAACAAGATCCCCTAAAAGTATTAAAATTTTGCCACCATACGAAATTATGACTAAAAAGGAAATTTTGGCATTGGTAAGGCCTCCTCAGGGCGACCGCAGGATTTTTGATAGGTTTGGGGTTGGGGTTAATAAGGAACAGATTGAGTGGTATCACCAACATAACATCTAGCGCCGTAGATGAAATATTTTAGAAATCCCAAAGTACTGAATTTTTCAGAATTTTATATCCAATTATTTATAAAATCAATTTATTCTGTGGCTTGGTTCTAAAAGGGCCAATATCAATTTGTCAATAGCAGCGTTTTCACGTCAACTCTGATGTAATATTTTGAAAGCGCTGTTATTGACAAAGTGACATTGGCCCTTTTAGAATCAAGCCACAGAATTAATATTGTGATACCAAATTAAGAGCTGCAGACGATTTTTTTTTTAATTTTCAAGTTCGCGTATTTTTCTACAACAATTCAAAAAGAAACATATTTATAAGATTTTAAATAGCAAGAGGAAACCTCTAAAAAATACCACATTATCTCCAGCGCCGCAGGCCAACATTTTGACAAATGTTCAGATGCCGTATACTGGTATGCAAATTATTGAATATAATATATTAACACGTTCGCACAGATACGCTAAGAATATCCCCTTAAAACCGTGACGTATTTTAAGTATAGCCCCTTATTAGTTTTTTTATTTGATTATTTTTTCATTTTTTTAATGTAATTATTCTATATATATATAATTCTAATTAATAATTCTAATTCTATATAATTCTTCTATATTAGAACCCAAATAAATCTGATAGTGCTTTTAAGCCCGGTACAGCAGTCGTAGAATGTCCATTGCACGCATTTGCATTACAGAAGCGCCTAGCTTTGGAGGAGCGGGTTAGTTTATTTGGTTTAATTATGTCAAATTTCAAATATCTTCAAAGACAAAAACAGGTAAATCTGCTTTAATAAAGCTTACATGTCCTCTGGGTCAAAAGTACATATTGTCACAAATCTCAAAGCACTTATTTATACTAGAACCAACCAGGAATTTAACCTATAAAAGCAGCTATCTACATTTTTTTAAGCTTACTTAAAATAAGAATTATTAGTAGCGGTTTCTACCTTCAAATTTAATTTTTTTAAACATTTTTTTTTATAAAAAGAAAAATATATCATTGTATATTTATATTCAAAAAAAAAAAAATGATTTTTAAAGTGCCATTTTTTGGACATAACAATTTATAGAACAAAATATCAAAAAACGGTAGTCACTATGATTCCGTCTGTTTGGATCGACTAAAAAAAGGCATATTATTCAGTACTGAAGTTGCTATAGCCCGAAATAGAAGAAATTTTTTGGCCAAAAATTTTCTTCTAGTTGGGGCTATAGCGACTTCAATTCTAAATAATAATATTATCCAGTTTTTTTTTTCAGTCCATCGAAACGGCCGGCGGGGTGTTTTTAAAAAAAAAAAATATAACCAAAAAATTGCACTTTTTTTTTATTTATTGAATATAAAAATACCTACAAAAATAAAATAAAAAAAATGATTTTTTTTTGAAAATTGAAAAAGTTTTTTTCTTAATTTTTGTTTATTTTTTTCGTTTTTTAAAAAATAATATTATTTTTTAAAAAAATGTATGAATTTTTTTTTGTTTTCATTATTTTTTTTGTTTTTCGAAAATATTTATTTTTTCGCAAAAAGAAAATTAAAAGTAAAAAAAAAATCCAAGTATTTGAGAAAATGCAATATACCATTTGCTGTGAATAGTATATAATAGAATGTATAATATTACATATCTTCACGGCTTGTTTTATATTAATCTTGAGAAGTTGGAAAGAAATTTTTTACCCAATTGCGAAAATCAATAATATTGAGATCCATAATTTAACGTACGTATACTTATAGTGAAGAGATATTATTTTTAAAAATCAAACTTTTAGTCATCATTCACTTTATTAATAATTTAGGTTAGTTACCGGTTTCGATTTCTTGTAGTCAGACGATGATAATCGAAACCGGTAACTAACCTAAATTATTAATAAAGTGAATGATGACTAAAAGTTTCATTTTTTAAAAAGAAATTTTTTATGGCGCCTTCGCCAAAATTGCAAATAATTTTCTGAGACATATTTCCGGAAAAAAAGGAAAGTGAACTTTTGTTCTTTTTAGCTCCTATGCATCAGATTTATTTAAAATAGTTTGGACTTTTATATTCCTAAAATAAAAATATTCAACTTTTTGATATGATATTTATATTTTTTGTCATTAACTATGAAATATTTATTTTTAAATTCTTAAAAAGTTCGCTGCGCATGCTAATAATTTGTATTTTTAAAAAATTATATAGTGAAAAGGAATCTGAATAATGCTGATGAACAGAAATATGAAGTGTTCTCGATAAACTGTAAGTCTTTCCTTTCTGGCTCTCTTTTTAAAATCGTGAACCCACTTTACGGTAACCTAGACCTAAATATCATCGATAAAGAGAATTTTATAGTCAAAGCAAAATGTGTTTTAAATTATAGCCTAATTCGTTTTTATCCATGATTTCACTTTATCATTATCATTATGGATGTAAACATTATGGGTTAACACCTAATTATGAACTTATCAAAACAACAGATAAAAACAAGTTGTGAAGATATGTAATTCTACGCGTTCCATTATGAGATCAAATGTACACCCCCTTTAACTTCTATATTTATAAAGACATAATTTTAAAATTTGTTACTTTTAAGTACCATAAGTACATATTAAAATAGGTACTTTTTACTTATAAAACATTTTGCTACTTCCGTGAAATTTCACCTTCAAATTAATTTTTCTCGGAAACGGTTAATCCTACAGTATTAGAACTAGAGTACATTTTTTATGTATTTTGACCTGAGGAATCATTTTCCAAAAATAAATTATAAAAAAGTTACACAGAAAAAAGTTTGGGATAAGAAACTAATAAGGCCCCCCAGTTTCTTACACCCCTGGTTAAAATAGGTTCATGAAAATAACATACGAAGATGGGCCTTATTAAGTTTAGTTTATATTTAAAACTTAGTTGCTGTACCTCAAAGCGTTTCTGACTAATTAAATAAAAAGCGATTTTTTAGCCACTTTCAAAGGGGCTTAGCTCCCTTACGAGGCATTTTTAGACATATGTTTATAGGAACTTTTTTTTCATATTTTCCTATGCAGAATCACGCCTTAAAATTAATAACATCATTTACTGGACATCCTGTATACTTTTGACCTAAAATCTAATCTAAAAAATGTGTTTTTATTTGGAATTTTCACGTTTGTATGTGAATTTTACACAATGGCGGAGATTTCTGAACAGCTAAATGCTTAATAAATATGGCGTATAATATTACAATAATTTTGTGTCACTAGAAACGTTATACAATGCTTCTGTTTTCTTCCGTGCTCTATAGGATATTAAAGTCCTATAATGTTGGTTAATATAGCAGCCATAAAACTGTTTTTGAAATAAAGCAGGAAGTTGATCCTTGAAAAATTATGGATTTTGCCAGATTACAGAAAAAAAACATTTTAGGTGCATTTAGGTGCATTATGAAGTTATGTATAAACATAACTATTTTATAACGTAAAACTTGCGATAACTTTATTCTTGGGAACTACATTTCTATTCTATAAGGTTAAATATAAAATACTTTCATAGTCATTGTTTAATTTTTTACTTCTGTGTAAAGTAAAAATTTTACTTTACTTTGCTTAAACTTTTTACATAACTTCCATTATTGTCAAAATTAAAAGTAATAGAATAGGTATACAACTGTATTATAATTTTTATGCAATTTTTTTTTAAATATTTTTTAAAGGATTGTATAAAACGTTATACAACTGTTACAAAATTAGGATATTTACAATCATTATTTGTTCTTAATATGAGTCGTAAGAATGTCTATACAACAGCATTATGGAAATATGTCTATTTTATGACAAAATTATCGTATTAAGACCCACTAAAAAATAAAATTGTTCTATAAGCGGCGCTAGACAATAGTTATAAAATATTTCCGTTCTTTTAAAGGGTATATTTTGCTAGATGGGTGTTGTCTTAGTTTGACAGAATTCAACTATAATTTAATGTAATGATTTCTTAGAAATAACAGATTGGTCCTGTAATTTAATCAAAAAGTAGTCAATAATTTTTATTTCATGAAACTTCTTCTTTTTTTGTTTCACATTTGAACGAACAATATACCAAATTAATATCAAATAAATACCTTTATAAAAATTTACTCGTATGTACGTAGGTAAGTACTCGGAATTTAAATTGGACCAAGCCTGAGCACACAAATAATTTTTGCCCACATTGTGACAATCACAAAGAATCTTCCATGAAATTTAAACAAATTAACCTTAATAGCAGGAGTCAAAATATCCCCACAGTAGACTGGACAAGTTTTGTCATTTCCAATGACTTTTAATTTTCATAACTTGTGTTTCGAGAACTTGCTTAAGTTGTATACATGTAGGTGTACATCTAGGTGTAAAAAAGGACAAAAATATAATCAAGAGTCGAGTAGGGACCCTGAATAAAGTGATATTAAACTTCACACAACGTCATTATATTATATAGGGTCCTTGGAGTCGTGAAGTTTCATGTTTTTTTTTTAATTACAGTCTTTTCTTGAATCTTCTTGAAATCGAGACAAGCCAAGATAAGAAATCTTGATTTCTTGATTCTTGTGAAACCCTGTAAGTAGATACCATGAAACGTATAAATTCTCCGATATCTTGAACTTGATTTCTAATTCCAGCGATATAGATGGAAAAAAAAAAAAAAAAAAAAAACAGTTTTCATTCAGTGACTTTGTAAATAAAGATGTGCAAATAAAATAAACGAAATAACCAAAGTTTAGACAAGTCGATGTGTACTGCTACGCATTCCAGAGTATACTCTTCATACGCACATAAAAATAATATCTTAATTATTTATTTGAACATATTTTACAATAAAGCAACTCTTCCATTATATTATAAGGTGGGTGAGCCAACTATTGCCATGGTCCTAATATTGGGAACCCCCTCTTAAACTTGTTATTTCGTCCTCTGTGTCATAGATGTCACTGCCAGTATATCTGTTATATCGAAAAGATGCCTGTAAATATAATATATCTGTAAGCAGTTGGTAATGGCTTACACAAAAACGCAGTTCGTGTTTCGTGCTCTTCCACTATAAAAACTTGTAAAATTATGCTGACTGTAGCAGGCTGGGTAGCATCGATTATTGCAGGGCAATAACGTAAAAAGGTAGGCACAAACATGCACTTTCTTGGCCAGTATTGTGTTTCACTTAATAAAGAAGCGAAAAGGTATTTTTTTGATATTATTGGCTAAGTAGCTATGTTCCCATGCAAAGTAGTTGATAAAAAAAAATGACAAAAACAAAAAATAACAAGAAAATAAAGTAAATAAGAAATCAGAGACTTCTGAATCTTGGTTTCCGCTTTTCATTCGAAGAAAAGGCTGAGAGATTGTAATCGATACGTACATGTATAGGCGTAACGACGGGGGCTTAGCCCCCCCAAATTTTTCTAAGCCCCCCCCAAATCAAACTATAAAAGTCTCACAGACAGACAAACTTAAAAATTACGCATATATTTTTAGGGGCTCAAGCCCCCCCCAAAATTTGGACCTGGTTACGCCTCTGCGTACATGAAGTGTGTGTGGGGCTTACTAAAAACGAAAAATTGTTATTTAAGTGCCCAAATTGTACCTAAAAACAGCTAAAATTGTTATTGTGCCAGAATAATTTCTTATTAATTTGTTATCTTTTTTTTAAGTTTGGACTTATGCTACGCATTCCATTATACATATGTTATTCACAGTAAATGGTATATTGCATTTTCCCTAATATTAAAAATATATATAAAAAAAATAAAAAAAAGATCTTTTTTTAAAAAACAAACAACAAAAAATAGAGAAAAACTTTTCAAAATTTTTCAATTTTTTTAATTTTCTTTTTGAGAAAAATGATTATTTTTTAAAAAAGTTTAACCCCCCCTATAACTTTTTTGTTTTGGGGGATTACTTTGAAAAAATAATACAAATCTACCCCTCATAGAAGTTTATTTTTCCTGAAAATTTCGAGTCAATCGGAACAAAAATCGTGACATCGGACTGAAGGACGGACGGACTTTTTATGTATTATTATAACAATAAATGATTTTTAATCAATATAAAGTTTTTTTTGGTAATAAACAATATAAAATTATAAAAAATAATAGTTTTATTGACTTCAACCCTTATTTTATTATTCACAGCGCCTGCGCTAGAATAATATAATGCGATGGTTTCGAATTTCCTAAAATCGTCAAAAAACGTCCTAGACAAAAAATTCTTGGATACAAATGTATTTCATAAAAAAATAAAAGAAAATTCCAATTAACCTAATTTTTTTAGGAAAAAATACTTTTAAGAATTTTTTTTTGAATTTGAAAAATTTAAATATTTAAAAAAAAATAAATTTTTTAAATAATTTTTCGTTTTCCAAAAAAAGTCTTCTTTAAAAAACAATTTATTTTATTTTTTGAAAATTATTTTTTTATGTATGTATTTGGGAAAATGCAATACACAATATACTGTGAATAATATATAATGGAATGCGTAGCATTACATATCTTCACGGCTTATTTTAAAGATTTTTCGAGCTAGTGCTGTGAAGAGCTTAATAATAATATAAACGCTAGACGTGGGAGTTGGAAGTTTCAATAAAACGAAATATTTTACTTAAAACTTAACTTTATTTATAATAAAGTTTGTTTTTAAAATAAATAAAATAGTTAGCTTAAAAACCTTACAAATTATCTTAAATAGATTCAAAAACTTAAAGCACTTTATAGGGAAGAGTGGAGCAATATGGTACAGAATATTCTAAAAGTTTTTATTTGGTAATTTTTTAACTGTTGTATGTGTATGTTGTATGTGGCGCAAAAGCAAATATATATATTTTTTCATTTTTGTTTGATTGCTTTAGTTTTTTTTGTCCTTATATTTCGAACACAACTTAAGCAATTTTTGGCGCCTGGCAACTAATATCAGCGCATTCCAACCAGGGGTTCCATGTGTATTGAAATAATTTAGGATCTGCGCCCTCAATATCCACTTCTGGGTCTGGTTGGTTGAACAACCCCCCTCTGTAATCAACCAGCGCTCTTTTCATACGACGTACGACGCTGGGAAAGAATTTTGCTAAATCATTTTCTTCGCATGGGTCACTGGGTATATCGTAAAGACATACAGCTCCGGCTAAAAAAAATAATTAAGTTAAAATTTCCAAAAAGTTTTATAGAAAAAAAAAAACATTTAAAAAAATAGAAAAAAAAATATTTACAAAACTAATAAAAATGCAATAAAGAATAAATAAATTAAAAATATTTTAAATTTTAAAAGAGTTAAATTTTTTGTCATAACTATGTTAAAAAGTAATATTTTTACTTGATAAGACCTCTTTATCATACCGCGGTACCGGGATTTAACAAACACAATTTCAGAAATTTGGATAAGTAACCATTGCATGCAATGGTTACTTATCCAAATTAAACCATTGCATGCAATGGCTTAAACTTGAACCCTTTAGCTTCGAGCGGTCCGTATTTTTTATGGTCATAAATATTACGGACAGACTAATATATACTACTGTTTTGCACACACGATACGGTAAAGCAAATTAAATTTTTCAACAATTAAAATAGAGTTAGTTGTCCCTTACAAAAATATTCGATAAAATAAAAAATTGCTGTTGACTATTTCCCAAATCTACAGTACGTGTAAATGGGATATGCCCATGACATTAAAATATGGCAAGTTAAAACTCTCTATACGCTCTGTCGAATGCGAACTAAAGGTCAGTTACTGAAGTATTGTTATTCTTCTTCTTCAAAATGACCTCTTGGACACTAAATCAAAGTGACCATAAAGGACTCAATGGTCTTGAACTCTCGTTCTTTTCTTTTTTTTTTCTTTTTTTTATAAGTATTGGAGACTTGAAGTGAGTCTCTCTAATCGTTTCAAATAAATACAATTTCTTTCATAAACTAAAAAATCCCGTTTTAACAAAATAAAAAAAGTAATAATAAGTTCTGTTTGAGTCACAATTTGTGATCAGGGAACGTTCAAATATTACGTAACGCAAATTTTGATCATTTTAGACCCCCCCCTGTAACGCTATTTTTCTATACCATTAACATAATTATATTTTTGATTTTTTTATATTTTTTGTTTGTGTTGGAGTTCAGTGTTTTGATACATAACCATTCCAAAATATTTTAACTGAATTTATCCTTAGTTTAACCAAATATTTCTATTTGTTCTAAAAACAAATTTGAGTTATATGCAATATATCAAGATTAGTCGAAAGCGAATAAAATTTCCTTACTGTTCAATACAGTAATAGAATATTTGTTCCTACTTAAATAACTGATGTTTGCAAACTCCAAAGTTATATTTGTAAATCATTTGTTTGAAACATACAAATGTAATATCTTCCGAAAATAAATATTTGCCTTCCTTATTTTATATACCTAGTTATTCCTAAGGGTAGGTTACACAAAAAGGTATTGCATGTCAGGTGATTTTGATTTCTCTTTTTTTTATTGATTAATTTTAAATATGTATGCTTGTCCTGAAAGTTAAAAAAAAGGTAAAAACATTGATCAGTTGAGAACTGATTAATATGAATACTACAGCAAAAAAAAATTAATCCACAAAAATAGGGCTAAAATCAATAAAACCTCTTATAAATATAATAAATAGAAATTGTTGTAATATTTTATTTTAAAATAATTTTTAGTAAAATGACAAATAATTTTGGAACTCGTCCGGAAACGAACTATACGCGCTATAAATGAAGCATTTACTATAGGGTTGTTTTTTTAAATAAATATTTTTAATTTTTTGATTTTTTTTAATTCTAAAGAAATTTATTTTTATACAGAGCGGTCCAAAAGTCACCCCCCCCCCTTTTAACTTTTGAACCAGTTGAGATATCGACTTCAAATTTGGAACTTTTAAATAAGACGACTTAAACTATCTTTTAGCAAAAATTTAATACTTTCAGCTCTTAAAATGTGGGCAGGGGAGCATGGGGCACATTTTTTTAAACGGAAAAGGGGGTCGTGTAATACATCATTTTAAAGCTTATAAAATTCTCCATGTAACTCCATATTTTTAAATTTAAAAACAAATTTTTGGGTTTAAAATGGTGTTGAAAATGGGTATTAATGTCAAAATTCCTCCTAAAAAAAACAAATAATTTTTTAAAAATGCATAATTTTATCATAAAAAAATGTTAATTATACTTTTAAACTAATTTTAGTTGACATAAATATAAATTTATAAAAAAAACTTAAAAAATCGAATGTTTTAGCACAAAAAATTGCAAAATCAAAACCTTAAAAAACATTTTTAAAAAATTTAAAAATGTTAGTTAAATAGAGAATTTAATAAGCTTTAAAATTATGTATCACACGACCCTCCTTTCCATTTAAAAAAATGTCCCCCATGTCTCTCTGCCTACATTTTAAGAGCTGAAAATATTAAATATATGCTAAAAGATAGTTTAAGTTGTCATATTTAAGAGTTCTAAATTTGAAGTCGATATCTTAACTCGTTCAAAAGTTAAAGGTGGGGGGGTGACTTTTGGACCGCACTGTATTGTTTTTATTAAAAACCGGCTCTAAATTTACATACACAGTTTTTACCTTCGCAAAGGAAAAGCGAAGACGCGTCATCTCTTTTCCCCCGCCCCCAACATTTAAATTAAGTTGGATATAATTATTATTAAACTTGCAGGATCATGAATCTGGTTGTCTGTAAAATGTTTTCGAAGCTTATCCTTAATTAATGCAATTAGATTAGAAATAATTTTCAAGTTTGGATATGAAATCTTTGTTTTGCAGAACCGGATCAAATGAAATTGAATCAAATTATCTGTATTCATGCAATTATATGTTACAGTATTTACTATCATCAGACAACAAAATAATACACAAGAAAAGGTATATTTAAACCAAAAATTCTTGATGCAAAAATATCCTACGCTTGATTAAACCCTCTGCTACAGATACATTATTTATGGAACGTTACTGCAGATAAGGAGTAAAAATTAAGCCTCTATTTAAACAATTTAAAGTCAAACCATTTTTTTTTTTAATTTTGATTTATTTATCGTTAAACATGTACTTTATAGCTTTACTTATTTAATTGCATAATATCCAGGCGTAAAATCTACGTCGTATCTGTAGCTAAGGGTTAACTATATAACGTTTATATAATTTAACTATACTATGGTTAAATTAACCATAGCATATATTGCCAAATCCGCAACTAAACCATATAGTTCACAATAGATCTCGCAGTGATTTGAAAGGCAGTACCATGCCTCACAACCCCACTTATGTTGTATGCACTATAAAAAAATATTTTCTGCAGAATTTTAAAAGAAATTGCAAAATTTTGGGACCCCTCATGGGTAATGGTGACCCAAATTTATTTTAACATTTTACAATTTTTTTAAGTTAAACATTATTTATTCATTTGGGGATAATACCAGCAAAGGGAGGCTTATTAACATATTATGGGGGTTTTATAGGGTTAAAGGGTTTCAAAAACTCACTTCTTGCTTATTAATTCGATCCTGATTTGAGATAGAAAAATAAACTTTTGCATGTTTAGTAGATACTACTTTATTATTAATATTTTATTTTTGCTTATTACAATCAGGGCTCTGTAAGGGTGGAAATTAGTGACTCTTCATTAAGAAATATCGAAAGTGCCTACCTAATAACTTTATAATGTTATTACTAACTTATTAGGTAGGTTCTTTATTTTTAAATGAAGAATGTTACCAAAAAAAACATTTTCAATCTTAGACACGTAAAACGTTTTGAACATAAGAAAAGTTTTTTTTTTAAATTAATATTTTAAGATAAATAAAAAGAAAAAAGAAAAATATAAAAGAAGATGAAGAAACAAAAAGAAAATAGAAAATATACAGAAAGAAGATGTCGAAAAATACTTACTGGCTGGATCACACGGATTTTTTTTGGCTTTAGGTGCCAAACAACTTAGACTAGAGCTGGTTCTAATTACATCATATTCTCCTTCTGTCAAAGGGGTATAGTTGACTTTTTTCACAGCTCTACCGGCAGGGCTGTCAATTACTGCACTAGTGTTATATTGTTGTTCGTTGATATCTTCTAAAATTTCTCTGCCATAATAATCATTATGGGTGCCGTTTTGACTGGTTCCTAAAAAAAATATTTTTTTTATTTTTATATCATAAAATAATGAAAAAATCTTGCTATTAAGAACACTTTAATAAATAAATAAATATATATGAACAGTTCCAACGTTTCGAAGGTAATATGTCCCTTCTTCTTAATAGCAAGATTTTTTCATTATTTTATATAAAAAAGAACAAGAAATATTATAATTAATTTATATCATAAATAATTTTATTAAACAAAATATCTAGTCCAGTTATATATTTTCCATATAATTATTTTTTACAATTTTTTTCTTGTCGAAAAGCAAAAAAAAATGAATTTTTTTTTAGAGATTCCCATAGAGTTGGGTTTTATATGAAAGGTCCTTCATTGCACATTTCAAAAATTTATATAAAACACACTATTTCAAGATCTATGAGAGATAAAATTCTGAGAAAAAATAAGGATGATAAATCTATAATAAACTTTTAAGAAAAACCATAGACGAAGTGTATCAAAAATAAACTAAAACCATATTTTTTGTCGATAACTTATTAATTATCGTATCTATAGAAATATTAAACCAAAAGAAAGCTCAATTAATTATTTATTTATTATTTATCTTATATTCTGGATAAATTATAGTATTCAACTTTAAAAGTATTAGTTTCTTTCGACGATTTTTTTAAAATGTAAATAACGTATATAATTGGTCCTCTTGAGGTCCTTCTTACAGTTCCAACGGAGGTTGTCTGGTACCTAGTTATTTTGGATAACGAGGAATAATGATAAACTTTCTGTACAATTCAAATCCATCAAGTATGATACCTTGATAATGCAAAATAACGTATAATATTTAGCTTTTTTGTAGCTTTGCAATGTATTAATGCACTAATTAGTGTTAATAACTATTACAGGCCGACAAAAACAAAAAAAAAATGAAATTACCCTTAACCAGACTATATTTTTTGTATTTTTTTTGGGCTGAAACGGAATTTAATAGGGCAAAAGCTCGCCCACTCCAATTTTTTAACGTTCTAGCACCTAAACTATTATCTAGTAGGAAGGTATATCTCAACTTCAGCCAAATCTAACCACTTTTCCAGGGCCAAATAAATGTTCTCTTCCAAACCATTCTTGATGCTATACGACAATTTTTACTATCAGAGTATTCTAATACAACTGATATATTGACATATACAAATTGTAGCTCACTTTAATTTATTTACTATTAAGTGTTAAATTATTCTGATAAAATAATAATGACTGTATTTAATTATCTAATTGTAATTATATTTTAATAATAAAACAAGCCGTGAAGATATGTAATGCTTCGTATTCCATAATATACTCTTCAAGGTGAATAGTATAATGCGTTTTCTCTATTTTTTATATATATATATATTTAATAGTTAGATTAAAAATTTACCTTGAACTGTCATTTTGGCAGTTGACTCGACTTGTCTTGTTCCAAAAGCCGTCCATATCAAATTTAATGTTCCTACGTTAAAAAGTTGGCAAAATATGACTTTGAATCAACATTTTAATTGGGGCGTCGAGTGGTCTTGTTTCAAAGATCACACATACCAAATTTCATGTTTCTATGTAAAGGCGTTTAAAAATAAACAAAGTATGAACTTAAACTCTCAGTTTGAAACTGGCACCGAGTGGTCTTGCTTCACAGAGCACTCATACCAAAGTCCTACGTTAGATGAAAAGTTAATCACAGGTAATTAATATTAAATACATTCTATACTTGTCCGACTGTTCTTGGTATGCGTGGTACAATGAAAATGTCAAATTTTAAGATTAACTACATAAATCGCTTATATCTCCTAGGGTGTAGATATACATGTAACAAGGCTTTTATCTGACCTTAGTACATAAAACTAAATTCTATAATTTTGTGTTTTTTAGAGAGATACCTACAGTTCAAGCAGTTTCCTCGCAATTATTGTAGGCGATTTATTGCCAGTAATTGTTCCAGTAAATTTAAAGCCTAACTGTATTTTTAAATAGCGATTGTAAAACTACCTTAATTTTTAATTGTAGTAACTGTAAACTGTAAATATTACAGTCAAACTACTATAATCGTTGCTGTAATTTTAATGTTACTACGAATTCGACCTATTGTTACAAGCACTTCCTGTATTTTTCAAGGGATATTACAACCTAACCTGTGGTTTAACTTAAAATTTACAAATAACAAGAAAAATTAAGCATTATTACAGTTTTTTGTAAATTTGCTTAAACTCCGCGCATTATCTATCTGAGTTAATGGTCATTTGTTTCTTGTTATTTGGTTGGCAGAATATATTTAGTTCCTTATGTAAGGTTTTCATCTTGTTTAAAATTTATTGTCAATCAAGACATTATTTTGACATTTATAATAATAAAATCCAAATAATTTGCTTTAGCAAGAAGAAATAACAAGAAAAGTGCATAAAAAGAAAACTAAAGCATCAATCTATAAACATTTTGTTTAAATGAAGTAATATAATGCAGTGCTCTATAAATTTTTGAAGTAAACACTATAACAGAGAATTTTTTGATTAAAATAATACTGGTCCGTAATTTTATTCAGGTAATGTTAAATTTAAGTTTATAATAGCACTTTATGAATAAAAACTTACTTTTATTATAATTTTGAAGAAAGTTTTACTTTTTAAACAGATTTTGTTATTATTTGTAAGACGTAAAATGACAGTCAATTTAACCTAAATGTTAAAAATTATCAAAAGCACAATGGGCTACAAAAATATTACTAAAAGTCATTTTTAAACCACTAATCATAGCTTCCTTGATCCAATTTGTTACTCAGATAGATAATGCGCCGAGTATATATGTATGCTTTAAATTTTCTATCACTTTTTACAGTGTAGACTTTGAAATCTTTGTTACAAAACAAGACGTACAATGAACGTAATATTTTACCATGAATGTTATTAAGTTATACTTGACTTAGGCATAAACCTTGGTAGTAATCTGATTAACATCTGTGTTATTAAACCATTGTTTTACAACATTTTATAAGGGTTATTTTTTTTAATGGTACAGGACCTCTAAAAAAAATATTAATTTATTTATTGTTTTTAATTTTCAAATGAACTGGGCGGACCCTAATGAAATCTTTTTAATCTGAAATTTGGCACAAATATGAGGAGGGAATTTTTAAAAAAATAGTGTTTTATGAAATACAATAATGTCTATAGGCATTATATATTGCAGTGGACTTTTTATTATGTTATTAATTATTTATTAAATTATTATAATATAATTAATATATTTATCCAATACATACAGATAATAAGACAATTACCAGCTTTATTTTAAATGCATAAACTCAATAATAACCCCCACGTGGCTTTAACTTTATTGAGTGGATAATTATTTATTTTACCCACTCAACTGTCACTTGTCAAATTATTTTCTTGTAAATGTCATTAAAATTTTTAATAAAAATATGAATTCCTAAGCTATGGCACTCATGGGTAAACCGATATTGCCCCATAGACAAGGAGTCCATCTCTATGTATTGCCCTCTCGAAAATTAACCTGCTTGGTTAATTTTCTCATGGACAATATCTTACTTTACCCACTAGTACCATAAATAACTATTATTGGTTACTTATTATTATTATTATTATTATATTAACAAGAAGTTTAAAAGCGTTGTAATGGTTATAACCTTATAAATTTATTAATTATAGGTAGGCCAATCACTGTCTAATGAAATTTGGTAAAAAATAGTAATTAGACAGGGGTTTAACCCCTCATAACTTCGTTGTTTTAAGGAGATTTTTTTTTTCAAAAATAATAGGGATCTACTTCTCATAGAACTTGATTTTTCCTGAAAATTTCAAGTCGATCGGATAATTTGTTTTTAAGTTATCGTGTCAAAAAAAAGCGTGACACAAGTCAAATTCAAATATATTTTCTTGTCTAAAAAATATTACTAAATTTAGTTTTTAGTAAATTGTATGCCTACTATGCACTAGAATAAACTTAAATTTATTTATTTAGGTATTTTTAGTCTTAATTTCTTATTTTAAGGATACTTATAAAATAATTAAGGGGCCGATCACTATAATTGATCAAGGCCAATCATTGTCTTTCCCCGGCCGATCACTGTACTTTTGTGCATTTTTCCATTTATTATTTTATTGTAAATTTGGTGTTAATGGAAATAAAATAATATCAAAACAAGTGAAAAGCTAACATATTCTTTCATATTTTAAACTTTGGTTAAGCCTTTTAACTCGTATAACCTCTTCATTTTTTCTTAAGGGGGCCAATCACTGTACTGCTTATCCTATCTCGTTTTTTTACAATAAAAACGAAATCGAAAAAAAGGAAAACGAAAAAAAAAATGTAAAAAAAAACAGTCAGTTTTTTATACATAAAATTTACAGCTGAATTCAAAAATGTAAAAAATTATAGGGTGTTCCATTAAAAAAAAAAACATATTTATGCCACTTTCGTCGAAACCGGAAGTGAAACAAAACAATTAAATCCGTCATTTTATAGCTAATGTAAAATTATATAAATCACCCAAGTTTCGTTTTTATCGTAAATTAATCTTAATTTTGTGGGTGGACATAAATAAAACAAACCCAGTATAAGTATTTATTTTAAAACTCATACAACTACTCATTTTAAAACTTTACCAAGCAAACACTGAAAAATTTTGTACGTCCTGAATAAGGATTCCTGATTAAATTTTTTCCTTGAGCTGCTACATTTAGCATGTATACAGTTAGTTCCTACTGCTATTACATATATATTTTTTTAATATACATAGAATCACTCCTTAAAATTTGTTACCTGCATATTGTAGGACTTGATTAGGTTTATTTTGAAACCAATTTTAATAAACTAAATATTCGACAGAAATTACACGAAGATTTGTGGTTTCCTCGTGACATAATTAATTAAAATTACTTTGTGAATATAACGGGTATCCCAGCTAAGAGAAATCAATCGTTTTTTTGGTGTTAATATTAAAGCTATCGAAATCAAATTTATCAGTAAATATACGCCAAAGAAGCGATAACTGTACCTAAACAAAAGTTTTCTACCAGCTTTTAAATCTAAGATACCAATTTCTAGCTGTCGCTATACTATTTTAAGAAAATTAAGTTGTTTTTAAGTGAAATTGCTTTAAAAATGGTTAGATTTATCTTAATTATCCAGCTTTGCCGGCATTATCCGAGTTTCAAATTTAAACGGGACCACCTCATGAATGCCCTCTTTCCGTTTCAAAAAGTTTGATCAAATTCCCTTTATTCGTTCCAAAGTTATAAGGGAACAAACAAATTCACACGTCGAATTGATAAACTCCTCTTTTTTGTTGGTCGGTTAAAAATGGCGTCAAATAAGCTATATCTCAAAAATTAAAGCTATTAGAAAACTTTTTTTATGCACACCCTATTGAAAATGACGGGTCTGCGCGGGTATAAATGTTGCATAGACCGGACTTGAGCGGGTGAATTTCATCCGCCCAAGTCCGGTTTATGCACCATTTATGCCCGCCCAGACCTGTCATTTTCAGCAGGGCACTGACATAAATTTTATTTCGATAGCTTTAATGATAACACCGAAAAACGATTGATCGTAGCTGGAGCACCCGGTATACCACCACAAATTAATTAACTTAGTTGTATCAAGAAAATTAAATTCTACTTACCGACAATTAGCTTCCAGTTGTAGAATCGCAGTGCTGCATTTCGAGTTTTCTCATCCATGTTGATTAGAATATCGTTACGCGGAGACGGTAAGTCATAAACCTAAACAAACATAAAAAATCAAATAAATCGATTTAACTAATTACACTGGTCAACAAATCTGAAGATTTCTCAAACTGAGATTCTAGACAGGTTTATACTAATTTTGGGTCTCTGAATCCAAATCTGAAGGCCGTCCAATTTTTTGATATCATAAAAAAATAAAATTAGGAAAATTGTTTTTGTGTAATTACAAGAAAATGCTTTGACTTATCACATTAAAATTTAGTACCGTTAATAGTGATAATATAACTATTTATTCCTCTACTTACTCAAAAATTCAATTATATGTATGTCAGAGGCGTGCGTTCTAAAGGGTTCTGTAATATATTTCTCCAAAAAAATTATGTTTAAGAATCTTACAATTTCGATAAAAAATTATTATTTCTTGATTAATTTTAAGTAAAAACATATGGGATTTTTTTTTAATTTAAATAAACCTAGGCCTATAGGGGAAAGTATTATCTTGTTGACATCAGTTTTTTTCTTAGTGGAACTTGCAGAGATATGTTTAAACCTATTTTTCTCGAAAACTATTGACGTTTAATCAATAGGTCCAATATATTTTTTACGTAAAATTAATCAAGAAATAATAATTTTTTATAAAAATTGTAAGATTGACATACACACAATTGTGTTTTTGGGTAAGTGAAGGAATAAATAACTTATATTACCACTATTAAAGGTACTAAATTTTAATGCGATAAGTCAAAGCATTTTCTTGTAATTACACAAAAACAACTTTTCTAATTTTAATTTTTTTTATGATATCAAAAAATCTGAGGGTGATGGAGACAAACGGCCTTCGGATTTGGATTCATCGACCCAAAATTAGTATAAACGTATGTCTAGAATCTCAGTTAGAGAAATCTTCAGATTTGTTGACCAGTGTTATTTATAAAACCATTGCACATATTTTATAGTTTTCAATTTTCCACACCTAACCTCTTTTAAGTTTAATTTAAAACCTTTCCCAGCTCCGCAGGTTTTCCGAGGATTTTCAGCGATTCCAGTGATTTCTGATTATTATACTATTCACAGGAAGCAGGGGAAGAGGAAGGAGAAGAGGAAGAGGAATATGAATAATGGATTATTTGACTTACCAAACTTGACCATTGGTCAATTCCATCCAAATCAGGGTCTATAGCTCCAATATCACCTCCTGCAGCTGAGAATAGCGTTGGCAGCCAATCAGTGATATGCATCAAATCGGTTGAAACTCTGGCAGACTGAACCAGTAAGGGGCTCCAAATAAAAGCTGTACCACGGACTCCTAGATAAAGAAAAAATATGACAGCTTTTTCAAAATTTATGGAGTTATTTCAATTTTATAAAAGCAATTCCTACACTTAAAAAATACACCATCGCTGCACTGGTACAGTGGTAAAATTACTCATGATTTAAAATCCAGATAACCAGGTAAATGGATTAAAATAAATCTACTTACGTAATTTTTCATGGGTTTTGAAGTTATTTTCAGAAATTTCGCGTGAAAACTGGAATTTACTTAGCTATCTTTTTTTCTGTGTAAAAAATACTCTAGGTTTTATTATTTACTAATAAATAATTATGTAATATTTCATAAAATGTTGGCAGCTTAGTTTAAATTCAGTTTTTGTTATTTAAACCATCTTATTTCTTTTGTTTTCTGATTTCCAGAAGATAAATAATAGGTATTGTTTAGTAAACAATATATATCTAATAAAACAATGTTTTATACTGATGGATGACTAAAGCTGCTTCTTATACATTTCTGTACACCAAAAAAAGTATTTTATTTATTTTAAGTCGATAATCGCTTTGTATTGATGATCAAAATTCGTGAATAAATTCATTAGGTATATTAATGACATATACTTCGTAAGGAGCGACTAAATCGTGAGATCTTCACAGTTTGTTTGGACTTTTTGTTTGGTGTTTTTTTTATGGGGGTTGGTGGTTTAGGATAATGTTGGTTTTGCGCCTGTTTGGTGATTTTTTTTGTACAAAATTTTATTAAAAATAATATATTGAAAAACGGTCAGCCCCTTACGACGCATGCACAGTTCAGCAAAAACTATGTGAAGATCTCACGATTTAGGCGCTCCTAATTCGTTGCTGTTGAGGGTCCAAACCCAAAATGCCCATTGTTCTTTAACATAATAATAAATTTAATTCTTTAGATCATAAATCATTTTTTTTTAGTATTCAAAATAATCAGTATTATTTAATGCAATACGCAACTGATCAGAATTAGCAGAACTTAAATCAAATGTATCGCTTGGTTGAGGTTGAACACGTATCTCACTTACACCAGTACGTTAAAACTTAAATCACGTAAAAGTGTTTGGTTTGAATAATAGTATTTCTTGTACTGAGTTTTAAAGAAACTAAAATGAAAGATGACATGTAGATATTTATTAAGTATTTATAATACTAAAAATAATTAAATATATTACTAATACTAATTTCTTGGAAACAAGTACTAAGTAATTTAACTTGAAACAAATTATTTATGTTTTTAAAATTAGTTAACTATGTTTCTATGAACTTTATAGTATCAAGTATTTCTATACTTGCAAGAAGTATGGAACACAATGATCGATCATTGTATTACATACTTGTAAGGGGCACACAAAGTAAACAAATTCTGATATGATGTATTTGTGATGTATTTGTGATGTATCACAAATACATTATATCAGAATTTGTTTTCTTTGTGTGCACTTACCTCCTTCAAACAACGTATCCTTTATGCCACGTAAGGGATAATTACTACCCCAATTTTGATAATCTCCAACTGACGGAGCTCCATTATCAGTAAGAAATACTATTACAGTATTTTGAAGCATACCCTTATTATCTAAAGCCTCCATAATAGTGCCTACACTGTCGTCTAACTTAGAAACCATAGCTAAAAGTAAAAGAATATTACATTAAAAACTTGTTTCATAAGATAGCTTCGTTTTTATCGCACATGTTCCATCGCATTCGATGAAAAGTCTAATCAAGTGTACACTCAGGTATTGTAAAAAAATATATAATATGGTACTCTTGTTATTAAAAACTAAAACGTCATTATTGCAGTGTCCCATCCCCTCAAGCAACTACCCAGTCAGCAGTTTCAATATACAGGGTGATTCAGAAATAAGGTACAAAACTTAAGGGGGTGATTTTAGATCTAAAAATATGAAAAAAAGTTCCTATAAAAGTTTGTCCGGAAATGGTCCCTAAAGGAGCTGAGACTCTCCTAAGGGTATATCTGAAAAGTAGCTTTTATTTATTATATCTGGAACGCTATTAACCACAGTAACGAATCTTTGTAATTTTTATTTGCTAATTTTAACCAGGGACGTGCGAAACGGGGGCGATATTACTTTTTTTGCCCCTGACTGTTTTATCTATACATTTTATTAATAAAATGTTCATCTATTAAAAATACATAAAAAGGTACTCTTTAAGTAACACAGTAGGGCCAAACGTTTACGAGAAAGTTGCAATTAAAGGGTAATTTCACGTTTTGAGCATAAAAATAGGAACTAAAAAATGCACCATAAAAAATTCAATACTTGAAGGGAAGTCTACATTAAAAACTAAAAATAAAGCTCCTATATATCTAAGTTCGAAGATCAGTTTTAAGAGTACTACTTTTTAAGGCACTGTAGCTCCCTTAAAAGCGATTTAAGGATATTTGTGTATGGGAACTTTTTTTATAGTTTTTTTGATGTAGAATCGCCCGGCAGTATTGATTTTTTTATTGGCTCAGTTTTGAAATTGCCTCTTCAATTGCAATTTTCTCGAAAGCGCTTGGCCCTACGTTGTTACATAAAGAGTACCTTTTTTATGTATTTTTAATTAAAAGAATCATATTTTATCGATAAAATGTCAAAAAGTTTACACATGAAAAAGTTTGGGCAAAACAGTGACAGTGCCCCCCATTTTGCACTTCCCTGGTTAAAATTACCAAATAAAGACTACATGTAAGAATAGCCTTTATTAATGTCAAGATATGTGTAAAAAAACTTACTGTAGTTCATGGGGTTAATTAAAAACTACTTTTTAGATGTACCCTTGAGAGATTCGTAGCTCCCTTAGGGCTCATTTCCGGACCAACCTTTATAGGAGCTTTTTTTCATATTTGTGGACCTAGAGTGACCTCTTAAAATTTTGTACCTTATTTGTAAATCACCTTGTATAAGTCTGAAATTTTAAGATTAGTTTGCAATGCTGCTAAGACTGACTTTTCATTATAAGACCAATGACCGTCAATCACGTCTTATTGGAAAGATAAAAGGAAATATTTTAAAGTCGGCAAATTTAAAATAAGTCGAAAAATTTTTGAGAATAATGACCTTTTATTAGTTATTAGTTTTTTTGAGAAGAATAATTTAATAATTTCAAACAACCGAATCGGAAAATTTTCAAGAGTGAAGGACATTTTTTTGTCGTCAGTTTTTCGGGGAAAATAAACATTTTTGTCTGTTCAGTCAGCCTCCAGGTCTAATAAATGACCTAAAAACTGATAAAAACAAATAATTTTTTGTAAGAATTTGATTCATAAGAAACTTATTTACACAGGACAAACAAAAATTTATTGAGTGTCTCACCAGAAAGTCGAAATAAATATTAATATCAGAAACTGAACAAATTAACATTTTTTATTTGTATTCCAAAAAAGAGAAAAATGTTTAATTATGCAAGCCAACCTTTTATAATATTGGTAAAATTAGATATACATCGGTAAAACTAATAACAAGTTTAAAACAAGGTACAGGATGTATTTGAAATAGCGTCGGAAATTTTAACAGGTGATTCTACATGATAAAATATGACAAAAAGTTCCTATAAACATATGTCTAAAAATGCGTCATAAGGGAGCTACGCCCCTTTGAAATTGGCTAAAAAAATCGGTTTTTATTTAATAACTCAGGAACCCTTTGAGATATATTAACGACGTTTTTCACCTGAATTAATCCTAATAAGGCCCCTCTTTGTATGTCATTTTCACGTACTTATTTTAACCAGGGGTGTGCTAAATGGGGGGGCCTTATCAGTTTTTTGTCCCAAACTTTTTTCTGTGTAACTTTTTTGCAATTTTATTTTTGGAATATGATTCCTCAGGTCAAAATACATAAAAAAGGTACTCTTGTTGTAATACTGTAGGAATAACTTTTTTTCTTAATTTTTGATGTAGAATAACATTGCATCATTAAAATTTTGGTTTTCAACATTTTAGTATTTAATTTTTCGTCCTCGAACCGTGAAATTTCACCTTCAAATGAACTTTTCTCGTAAACGGTTAATCCTACAGTATTACAACAAGAGTACCTTTTTTATGTATTTTGACCTGAGGAATCATATTTCAAAAATAAAATTGCAAAAAAGTTACACAGAAAAAAGTTTGGGACAAAAAACTGATAAGCCCCTCCCGTTTCGCACACCCCTGGTTGAAATAAGTACATGAAAATAACACATAAAAACGGACCTTGGTAGGATTGGTTGACGTGCAAAACCTCGTTGATATATCTCAAAGGGTTCCTGAGTTATTAAATAAAAACCGATTTTTTTTAGCCACTTTCAAAGGGGCGTAGCTCCCTTATGACGCATTTTAGACATATGTTTATAGGAACTTTTTGTCATATTTTATCATGTTAAAATTTCCGACGCTATTTCAAATACACCGTGTATAGTTTGATGCACTGATCTGTGGCTACGGGAAATATGTTTGGAACGTGTGTGCAAGTGGGAGGCCCGTTGTAGGCACGCACGCCTTATAACGCTCTTGACGGAAAGAAGAGAGCGCGAATGATTCCTCCCCCTTGCGTCGGAGACTTTCTATCATGCGGAGAACTATATACAAAACATTGTAATTTCTATATAATATCCATTCAACGAGAGAATGCCACTCTGACACAGCTCGTAAACTAAATAGCACTCTGTAGGGTAGTTAAAAGCTATTTCTTAAGATTTAATATAGGATTTTTGTATATAGAGAGCGGTCCAAAAGTCACGCCCCCCCTCTTAACTTTTGAACCAGTTGAGATATCGACTTCAAATTTGGAACTTTTAAATAAGACAACTATCTTTTAGCATATATTTAATACTTTCAGCTCTTAAAATGTGGGCAGGGGGGCATGGGGGCACATTTTTTTAAATGGAAAGGGGGGTCGTGTAATACAGCATTTTAAAGCCTATAAAAATCTCAGAGTCCCAGATTCCAATATGATATTCCTATGTATTTTTTCCCGCTGTAACTGAATCCGCGACCCGTTTAACCCCTACACGTCAGGATTTTGACATAACCTCAAAAAACACCCGAAAAACTACTGAAACCGCTAAAATCATCTATGCCATACCACTGTCACCCCCCTGTCCCCAAATTGCTAATTCTATAACCCTAGAACCCCATAATCCCCTATTCTCATAATACCATAGCCGCATAACCTCAAAACCTCCTAACCTAATTAATTAGAAAAAATATAGTTTGGGAAAACAGAACAAATTCTTCAGTTTTTTTTGTGGAACATAGTCATAGGTAAGTAACTCTATAACCCCAAAATCCCCTAACACCAAACCTCAAAAAAGAAATATTATAAATAACCTCAAAATAACTTCACTTCCCCTTAATCCCGTTATCCTATTCTGTGGAGAAGTCCGGTTACTGAAATTATAACCCCAAACCTCAGAAATGTGGAGTAAGTTTTTTATTGTTGATTTTTTTTATATTAGTCTCCAATGTTCTCGGAGGTAACGAGATTTCAAATTCCGGAAAAAAATGATAGAACTTTTCACAATTGCAATCGTGAAAAGTAGTAGTGGTAGTAATGGTCTTTTGTTCAACAATTGCGTAAATACCACGAAAAAATTCAATTTCATAAATATTGCAAAAAAGATATTGGATAACAAGCTTACTGAGGTATCAGACGTCTGAGTGGTGTTAAAAAAATAATGAAGTAGACCTTGATTCATAACTTGACTCACAAAACTCTTATGATTTCGAGAACCGGACTTCTCCACAGAATAGGATGATGGGGTTAAGAGGTTATAATATATGGGTTTACGGAGCAAAGGGGTTAGGAGGTTATGGTGTGATAGGATTTTAGGGTTATACAGTTACTTATTCATAACTATGTTCTACAAGCAAATTTCACGTAATTGTTCTGTTTTCCCGAACCAGATTTTTCTACTTAATGAGGTTACGGGGTTTTGAGGTTATGGATTAATGGTTTTCCGAGGTTAGGGGATTATGGGGTTACTAAATTACGAATTTGGAGGAAGAGGGTGAAAGTGGTATGGAGTAGATGATTTTAGCGGTTTCAGTAGTTTTTCGAGTGTTTTTTGAGGTTATGTCAAAATCCTGACGTGTAGGGGTTAAACGGGTTGCGGATTCGGTTTCAGCGGTAAAAAATACATAGGAATATCATATTGGAATCCAAGACTCACAAAAAAAAAATTTTTTGTGGGCCTATGTTATTTTATAAACAAAATTTATTTTATATTAGGGAAAAAACAAAAGAGACAAAAACCTACCAGCATATGTCCTTCGATTAGCATCAACAATATGCTTAAATTTGTTAATGGTTTCTTGGGGAGCTTCTAGAGGTTTGCCCTTATTACCCTTATGTACCGCATTATACGCCATGACCATGAACAAGGGCTTATTTGGATTGTTTTTGTTGATTGTGTCAACTGCATAGTCGGTGAATAAAACAGTTGAATATTTTCCTACGGCCTCGAAATATGGGTCTCCATCTTTTCTCATGTCAAATCCTGTATACTCCTTATCATTTATCTAAAAAATGAACCGTAAAATAAGATGTTTCTTTTTTCGAGAAAATGAATAATTGAACAAAATCATTGGAGCTGAATTCATTTTTCGGTATAATTTTTCATGAGTTTCGAGAAAAAAATTAAATAGAGGAAGTATACTCTAAGATCCTTCATGGTCCTTCCTACGGAAAAGAGTGAAGGGGTTTTAGTAAGATCTGTACAGTGACAAAAAGCTTAAAATGACCTCTGCATCAGGGTAATGCTTAATTAATTATAAATTGGATTAGTACTTCAAACCTTATATATGTCCCAAATTGTGTGTTTTGTTGTACAAAGCATTATTGACCCAAACTGCTTAAATTTTAAATACTTTCAGTCAACACTCATATTTTATTAAAAAAATTATTTGTTCAGGAACAAATAATTTTCTGTAAAATAACTATAAGTTTATTATTTTTTAGCTAATGCGTATTTAATAACTTAGCCTTGAAAAAACCTAAATATTAGGAGAAACGTTGGCATGTTTATGTAATGCAATAAAGTTTTTATTTACTTTATTAACGAGTGTTTGAATGTTTGGTTTCGATGTTATCACAAATAAACCTAAGTAATACATTAGTTTACTTTTTTTATTTTATGAACATTTTGTAAAGTTAATAAACATTCAGTATATTTTGTTGTCCATACGTATACAGAAAATTTATTGTTCATATGAAAAATAAATTTTCGGTATTTCAAATACTGTTAGTGATGGAAAACAATATGACACCAAATTTGGAATCAGCAGATCAACAAATTAGTTAAAACAGCTATTATCTTCCCTGAAACTTTTAAAAAAATATTTTCTGTGTCCCTTTGTTAATTATTAATTTAGATAAATGATTTTTTCCCGTAGTATAATATTGTAGGTTAGGTTTTTGGGGTATCGGGGGTATTCAATTAAAAAACTTCTTTTTTCTAAATTATGACGTTTCGATAGGGCCTTTCAATCGTTTTCTAACCTTTAATTAATAAATACTGAATTAGCATAATTAACAACCATAAATGAGCAAAATATTTTCTGCCACTATGCAAAAAAAATAATTTTTTAGATAGAAAGGTCCTATCGCAACATCACAATTTAGAAAAAAGAAGTTTTTTAATTGAATACCCTCGATACTCCAAAAACCTAACCTACAATTATTAATATAAAAATATATTACCTCCCAATTCGACAAATAGTCATAATAACTGATATACATGTTATAAAATCCTAAATGATGGTCGAACCCTCTCTGGATGGGAGTCTCGTTCCAGTGAGAGTATCCCAGATGCCATTTTCCCACCAAATGAGTAGAATATCCCAAATCCTGAAAATATAAAACATTTTAAAATCAGTTTTATATTAAAACCGATTAAAACTATAAATTTATGGATAGTTTATCCAATCACTAAGCTAAAGCTAACTAAAACCAAATTTTATTATCGAAACTATAACATACTAGTATGAAGAACAGCATACTACACACATTTTATTAGTTAACTACAACAGACAATGACGTCACACTTACTATTCTTAGTAACCATGTACCCCTAGGTGGTTTGCTCTCATAGTAAGTATTTCTATCCTTTTCTATCATATTTCTGTCCTTTCCGAATCATATTTTTTCGACGAAGAAGAGGTTAGTGTTTTTGTGGAAGCCGGACTAATGTACAAGATTGTTTGTTTTGTTTGTTTGTTTTTAACCTCGTACTATTCTACTTAATTAAGCATCCCCTAAGTCCAGGAATTGTGTGGGCTAGTAGTAGAGGGAACCACCGGCTTTAATTGACTTTCGAACCAATAGGGAGTACGCCTTCGCCAAACTTCAATTATTAATTAACTGAAAAAGGCAATCGGCGCCAGTGAGGTTTGAACTCACGATCATTAGATCAGTGTCAGGCTATATCGATGCCATTGACCACTGAGCTAAATCTCCCATATTGTTTTGCCACTTTTGCAAGAATCTCGGCAAGAATGAATTCTATTGATATTATTTTACAATTGTCAGATATCATTCGTGGATAATATAGATACGATAAACGAGTTAAATAAAAGTAAGTAATTTATAAGCTTTATGCAAAAATGTTCTTGCAAAGTTAGGACAAGCCAAGTTTTTTCCTCGTAGACCTCATTTTTGGTTCTAAATTTCAAATATCGCAAAATAAACAACTCAATCAACTTGTTAACCTCGAAAAAGATTTTACTTTTACTTTACCAACTAACTATGACGTCATTTAAACAACACTCTTCAAACCATACTAGTATGTTATAGTTAATATAATAAAATTTGGTTTAGGAATTTAACCAATTAAATGAAATGTATCAAATTATTCTGACATTTCATTTTTCAAATTCTTGGTGCTAATGACTGGGTAAACTATCTATTCAAAAAATAATAATAATAGTAATAATAATAATAAAAAAAATAGGAATGAATTGAAAACACAAATAAAATTTGATTAATACATAAGTAGGTGATTAATTAAAAAAAAACTAATAAAAATATAGAAATATATGTCAAGGACAGTAAACTCTGCACGCTGATTAAGAAAACGGTTTTAGACTTTATTCGCAAAAGAAATATAGCCATTAGATTGATGTAGACTTGTGCGCCATCTATTGCTAGATGTAGACAACTACTCATACCTCTCCTAGTCTGGAGACTTTGAATGGTAGCAAGTTGAAGACTTGTGTGTCTCAAGCACAACTGTCAGTCTACTAATATCACTCTGTACGATGATTAGAAAATATATTGATGGAATAATAAATTAATATTTTTATAATTTTGTTTAAAATTAAAAATTTCTGTCCTTGATAATTCTACGCCTAACCACTCGTTAGTGGTACTATGTGCTTGAGACACACAAGTCTTCAACTTGCTACCATTCAAAGTCCCCAGACTAGTCTACAACAATCTAATGGCTATATTCCTTTTGCCAATAAAGTCTAAAACCGTTTTCTTAATCAGTGTGCAGCGTTTACTCTTGCTACTGAAGAGGGCCAGCAGCCCGAAACTGTCAGTCTACCAATATCACTCTGTACGATGATTAGAAAATAGATTGATGGAATAATAAAGAAATATATGTATTTTGTTTGATATTGAATCAATAATTCTAATATCTCATAAATAATTTATTCATATTTATTATTAATTAAATGTACAGATAGAGATAGATTAACGCTCTCTATTGTACATTTTGTTTTTTTTATTACATTTCATTTAACTTATATTTTTATCTTAAATAGATTTTAAACAAAATAAAATAAACAATTGGCCATCGGTATTTTATGAAAAATTATTGATTATGTTGATGTGTTGATTTCACGTTCCCTTCTCTAAGTATATAAAATAAGAATAATAATGTTTAAATATCTCCAACAGATCTGCAGAACTATTTCTTATGTTTTTAAAATTATTATTAATTAATTAATAATTATTATGCTAAAATTAAGAATTTAATATTCAAATAAAGAAAAACATTATTTTTTTTTAAAGATAGTAAATTAAATTTGAGAATAATAGATTCTACGTTTGAAGATATATTTTCTACAGTATACTTAAATAGTATATTTAAAACAATAAAGTCTTCTTCAATTTGAGTATATTTTTTTATTAAACCATGACGGCACCATATTCAGTTTCCATCTAGTATAGTCTAAAATACTTGAAAAAAATTCAGTGTATTAATATTTTTTTTTTGTTAAATTAACATTTTAACGTTGATTTGCCCAATTATTAATACTTAACTACTTAACTAACTAAGAGTTTGACCAATAAAATCAAATGTGCCAAATAATTGTCACAGTTTATTTGTCAAATTCTTAGTTTAATGTTTAATGACTGGATGAACCTTTCATTATATTTATTTTTTAATTAAATTTTATTTAAAGATTATTACAAAATGTTGGCGGGTTAGTATAAAAGTAGACTATAGGTACCTAATCCTTAAGAACTCCTAAATGGACTTTTAAACTGTCATTCTAGGATCTTGATAAAACTCCTTTTCAAAAACATGATTGGACTTTTTAAGTAAATCAATTTTAGTTAATACCTTTTGTAAAAGTTTTACAAGAATGGCTATATTTATAACGAGCTCTATCTTTTATAAACATCTTTGATAAAATTCTCGTAGGGTTTTAAGGTTTCAAGTATTACAATCAAAACAAGCAAAGAAGTATTATATAAGTAAAATATAATTTCGCATAGACTATTTTAGGCAAAAACTTTATATTATAGAAAATGCCTGACAGTAATAAATGAGCAAAAGTTTCACTCAGGGCCAGACCGAGGACTATGTAAAAATTAGAGCACTAGATAGGTAGGTAGGTTTGTTAGGATAGGTGGGTAGTTTGAGTGGTTCCACAGGAGAGTACCGACATAGCCACAATTTCAGACAAAAATTTTTCGTTTGGACTGCAAAAACATTGTTGAAATCAAGTCTGTTATAAACTAACTATTGACATTAAAATTGTTTGACATCAACTATGACAATTTCAATATTTTCAATAAAATAATTTTATTAACCCTTTGTTGACGGACGGTACTCTGAAGTACCGGTTTTTTGTTAAATCATATTAATTCCCTATTACCTTGAAAGCTTCTTATAGCCAACCGGTACTCTCAAGTCCTCTTTGAATAGTTGATATAACCTATTCACAGCAAGAGGGCAACACTATACAACACAATATCATGATTTTTATAGAGTCGTGCAGTGACAGTTGGCGTTTTTATAGTTGAGTTGGTTTGTTTTTTTTTTGTATTTTTTTTTTAATTTACTTGTGTGAAGTTTTGGGAAGTAAGGAATTATTATTCACTTGTGGGGAAGTTTATCAACCTACAAAATGACTTGTTTTTTTTAAGGGGATGGACCGACTGCTTTAATTTGCCTACTTTCTTCCACGTACTCACCTCAAAATTATTTGGAGAGCTTTTCCAAAAAAAATCTCAAAAAATTAATGTATGCAAATTCACATACTCTAATCACTTGGAGTAAAAAAAATTGTGAAATAATCGTATTTTTGATTAGTCAGGCAACAGAGTCCAAACCACATGGTTAAGGTGTTTTGTTCATAAATTACATAGAAGATACTTTGATTTTAAAAAAAGTCCAAACGAAAAATTTGTTAGGTACGAATGTATTATCAATGCTGAAGATACATTAGGGCTACCAGTTGATGATTAAAAACTTTGTTTTAAATCTTTCGGAAGATAAATCTCTTGATACAGCTTTAGGTAAAAAAGGCGCCTTTGCTCGCAACATTAAATAGCTAATGAATGCTTTTACCACTGCCGTGCTTAACTAGAAAGCAGTAACTCCATTTGCCAATAGTAGCGTTTTAAAAATAATAGATCAGAGTTGACGTGAAAACGTTGCTATGCGACTTTCTAGTTAAGGACGGCAGTATAGGTCAAAACAGTAAAACAGGAAAATAAACCTTATTAAGTTTTCTTTTCAGCGCGTTGCAACGAGGTAAATATAATAAAACATAAGCGATAAATATAGGCAAAATGCATTATGTCTGAGCATTAAGTTTGAGCACCATAAAATCGCATTTAAAATAAACATATTTTCATAAATGTTTTTCTAACAATAACTAAAAGAAAAGTCTCAATATTATACATCGTTGAAAAGAGAATTTAATATACTTTATTTTTCTGTTTGACTGTTTTGGTTAAAGAGTTCAAAAGATACCTATTTAAGGTTGAAGCAAAAATTATACATTTTTTTTGCTAATGGGCTTATTTTTAATTGTTTTCATAAAAATAAATTTTGGTTAAAGAAAATAATTTCTCTTGCTTTGTGAATAAGAATGTTTTTTTAATCGTTTTTAGTTGCCGAAAATCCATGAAAATACTGAATACTTAAGTACAAGTACTTGTACACTTAGTGCACCTACACGTTAAAAATTAAATTCTTTTTTCAAGGCATTTTGCAATCCACCGGATAAAGTAAAAGATAAACTCTTTGTAACCAATTTATGGGAAATTTAATTTACACATTTATGCACATTTCTGCACATTTATGTGCTATTATTGAATATTTTACTAAAATAAAATGTTGGGTTTGACAATGTATACCGTTTGTAGAAATTAAAGAATGCATTTTGTGTATTTCGGTATAAAATTTATAAATACCCGAGCCGACTTTCAGCTGCTATGTAGCCATTTTCAAGGCTCCTGAAAAGTAAGAACATTGTAAGATGGGGTACAAAAAAGTAAGGTAAGCCTGACAAAAGTAAGTCTACTTAACCTAACTTTTTCGTACCCCATCTTACAATGTTCTTACTTTTCAGGAGCCTTGAAAATTGCTACATAGGTATCTGAAAGTCGGCTCGGCTATAATAAATTTTATACCCAAATATTTTACGGTTTGGCCGAAACTAAAAAAAAAACTGCACTTTATTTTTGAAGATTTTTTATATTTTTGCATGATCTCCGCCCCTGAGTGAAACTTTTGTTTATTTGTTACAGTTATGCCTTGCCTATAATATAATTATTTCTGTGTTAAAAACTAATTATAAACTAAATAAATAAGTAAATCTGTTTTCATTCTTTTCATAAAAGTTTTTTTTTTGCTTAAAAAATGTTGACTTGTGTAATTTTTGTAACTCCTGAATTAATTTTAGGATTCTTAGCCTTATTGGGCATTTAAAATTAAAAATAAATGTTAATCCTAGATTATTTTAATATATAATTTCAATGTTTAAATAATTACAATAATTATTTTTCAAGGTATATCAAGCACATGCAATGATAAACCAAATTAAAAAATATATATCTTTAATTTAATTTATTTTAATCAACTCCAATATTACTCATTGATTATAGTGGTTTTAATGGTGCAGGTCACTTACTACACAATATAACAATATGATATTTTAAGAACGCTTTGACACAGAGACTTAAATTTTAGACCTATGATATATTAGGGTGGACCTTATTTATTTTTATTGCTATAAAATTTCCATTCTGGTGTATCATGAAAATATGAGGGAGATCAAACTTCTCCTATAAAACCCCTAAAATCGTAAAATTATTTAAAAGCCTTGAAAACCTAATTTTTTCCTTTTAAGTGTAGAAAATTATGTGCTAAATTTCAAAATAATCAAAAGATTCTATCATCAGGTGCCGAAAATCCGCCAAAGTTGCCCCTAAAACACGAAATTTGACAAATTTCCACCATAAATGCGTATCTCAGCTAAAATAGTAATAAACAAAAACATGTCAATATGGACTTAACCGAATTTTATTAAATGCAAATTATTAATAATAATAAAATTTAATAAAAACCAAATGAGCTAAGCTCCAAATAAGAGCACTCAAAAAGGCCTCTTATTTGGCGGTTAGCTCGTTTTGTTTTTGTCAAATTATTTTATAATATAATAATTATTAATATACATTAAATAATTTTAAGTAAAGTCCAGATTGATATATTTTTTAAATGCTTTTTTAGCGTTTCTCACATTTATGGTGTAAATTCGTCAATTTTAGTGTTTTAGGAACAACTTTGGCGGATTTCGACACCTGATAAAATCTTTTGATCATTTTGAAATTTGGCACATAATTTTGTACACTCAAAAGGAACAAATTAAGATTTCAATGCTTTTAAATTTTCCACTGATACAAAAAGTACAGTCCATTTTCAACGATTTTATACGAGTTTTGCGTAATTTCAGGATTTTAGGGGTCCAGTTGGGACCCTTAGAGAAGTTTGATCAATCTCATATTTTCAGAATCTTCTAGTTACACCCAAATGAAAATTTTAAGATAATAAAAAAATATAAGATTCACCCTAATGATATATAATGTGGCAAAAAGCTTTTGGTCAATTTCAAGTTTCTTCAAAGCGTTCTTGAAATATCGTAGCGTCTGCACCTTTAATACGACTTTAAGGATCAAGATTTTTTTAATTTAACAGGTAGTGATACAATTATTTAATTATTTGGGGGCCCAGGGAAAACCTAGGATTTCACGAGAGTCGAGAAACTGCACTTAACGTCCCGATTGTCGAGAGTCTCAATGATCTCTTCTTGACATTTCTCGAAGAATAACTTCTTTTCTCTTGCGAGACTCTTGATTTTCACGACTCTCAACATTATTCAGGGTTGGTTAACTTTTGTATCAAGCGTCAAAACATACCCCAGTAGGCCAAAAAAGTTTTTATTAACTACCTAATTAAAGTGTTAAGGATTAAGACTTCAATCCTCGAGCAAGAGACTCAACTCTCGATGATGTGACTCTCGTTTGGTCTTGAATTTTTAAATTACATCTATCTATCTTGATTTTTCTCAAAATCGAGACAAGACAAGATAAGAAATACATTTTTTTTATTATAATATATATATATATAATATAAGCTTAATGGTCAATGTGAATAAAAATTTAGCAAAAGCTTTTTCTTATGATTTTTAAGTAACCGCTAGTTTTGGTACATTAAACGTGATGTACCAAAATGTAGCGTTTGCTTAAAATTAAGAATAAAACTTATATACCAAAATGTACCAAACCGTGGCTTTTGCTAAAAAGTATTTTAAAGCTTGAAAATTTTCTTACCTTAAAATATTCTGGAAGAATTTTTGCCGGCGGTAACGCACGTTTTTCTCCTGCTGTAATGGAGGGCCCGTGTATTCCTGAAAATGTGTTTATCGATTATATTCACTGCCCTTCGAGTGTAAAGATTCCTATTAATGCAATAAACTGGTTGACTAGTATTTATTTATTTTTATTTATTATTGTAAAAGAGCGTTATTTTAAAAAATGTATTTTAAACTTTATTTTTAGCACGATTAAACTCAGAAAAATGAAACATAATATTGCTCGCTAATCTGTTAAAAATGAAGGATTTTGTGTAAAAATGTGTTAACTTTTTTTTATGCGTAATCTAGCATAAAAATAACTTCAAAATTTAAGGAAAAATACAAAAATATCATGAAATAGGAATTACACGATTTAGCTTATAGCAATAAAAGTTTAAAGTTGTTTATACCGGGTTATTCAGAAATAGGGTCATTAAAAAAAAAACAGGAACCTAAAGGTTCCAGAAATCAATTTCAAGAATTAAAAATAATTTAAAAAAAAAATCAAAAATTTTAATAAAAAAAAAACTTATCCGAGCTACTCGTAAGGTTTTTTTCTTAAAGCGAGTCGCTGGCCAGGTTGCCGAATTTACTACGGTTAAAAAACAATTTACTTTTTACTGATTTAATCATTGTTTTATTACAATAAATACAAAAAAAAATCGCTTTCACTTTAAGATTCAATTCACAACATATTTTCGAACAAATAAAAACAAATAATCAACACCTTTTAACTCAAAATTACACGAAATACTTCATTGGTTCAAATTCACCAGTTTCATAAAACATTATTAATTGCAAAAACACATTATAAAGTAAACAAATGCACGAGAGTTGGTAAAATGTTTAAATACATTTAATTTATAAATAATTTATCTAAAACATGTCGCGGCCATGGAACTATTTACGGCTAACTTTGTTCAGAACAGCTTGTGTAGCTCGGGCCTGCGTGATATGTATTTGATTTTCTACCGATAAGAGGTGTTCATACAATGTCATGAGTTACGATTGTCATTTAAATGAAAATCACAGGCTAAATTTTGATAAAATAAAGGTTTTTGTTTGTAAAAATGTAATGTATTCGAGTACTTAAGTACAATTGTAATAAAATGTGATGTGAGGACTAAAAGTTTTTAAGTGAGTTAAAGAAGCTATTGTCTTAAAAAGTTTTTTTTGATACCTAAATAAACATCATGGAAAAATAAATGTATCTTTGTTTTAACCAAATATTTTTTAGTGAGGGTGAAAAAAGTATGTTATATCAGAATAATAATTTATTTTTTCATGCAAAAGACGCGCAATTTCTAAAATCATGAAAAAGTAACCCTTTATTTTGTGTTATAATTAAATAATGAGCCAATATTAATAACACAATCATTCTGCCAGAATGTTTCTTCAGTTTTTGAATTAGAAATAAATCTTCCAAACAAAATTAATCAATTTGGCTTACTCATTCTAGGAGTGTTTTCTAAAAAAAAAGCTTCTAAACGACTGCGTATATTTTTTGTTTTAGTTTGGGAAAATGAATCTCTAACATGGACCTATATATGTTTTTTTTTCTAATGACCCTATTTCTGAACAACCAAGTCCAAACCCTGTATTGAAATTTTCATAATTTTAATTTAATTGAAAACATTGAATTATATTCATTTAAAAAGTATATTTTATGTACTTTGACTAGGTAACCCAGTGACTGTATTTCACACTAAAAGTTTATCAATAACACCTACAACTCTAAAAGTTTTCTACATTTTATACAACAATGTTATTTTATAACATTTTTATATTAAACCATAAAGAAGAAATTACATGTCTGGGTTTCATTCTGGTTTTATTATATGAGAAATAATAAATATCATACCTATTTAGTTGGTTTATAGCTCAATCAAAAACATTAACAAGTTTTATAATTGATGTTTTTATTACCTTATTTATATGACAATGTGTAACCTTTTATTTATTAAATCATTTTAAATTTAAAAGTTTTGAAAACTCTTATTTATTATTTATATTATAGTAGTGGAAGGTGGGGTGAAAAAGGGTACCGGGGTGGAAAATGGTACCCCCTCTAAAAGAGGGAATTCGTTATCGTAGTAAATACTAAAAGTTTTTGCCTATTTGGAACCCCAGGCAACATTTATTATTAATTACAAGTTGTTACAGTAAAACATAACAGAACAACATTATGTTTTACTGTAACAACTTGTAACTAATATCAAATTTTGCCTGGGGTTCCAAATAGGCAAAAACGTTTAGTATTTACTACGGTAATGAATTGTTAGTGTGCCTCAACCAGACAAAGTTAAGTTTTAGTTTTATTATATTTTGCTAAATAAAGAGTTAACAGCATATTAATTAATTCAGAAAATTATTATTAATACTTATAATAAATATAGGAAATTTTTACACTGTGTTTTAATCTGTTTTTTTTATAATTCGTGTCTGCCTGTTTTGCTTGAATAAATATTCTTCTGACTTGTTTATTTACACTTTTATTTCTGCGGTTTTAATTACTATTTAATGATTGTCAATACAATGATTAAAATTAAAACTTAAAAAAAAACTATTGTTACGTTTTAATACCAACTTGATAAAAATATTTTCTTTGTGGGAATCGTGTCTTGGAATCGACATTTTTATGTGTATCCTCATTTTAATCCGTTATAAGTTAAAACTTATAATTTTTATAATTGATTTTATATTTAAAATTTAATGTTTGTGATGTACCTTAATGGGTGAATCGAGATAAGAGCTAACCACATGTTTTAATATAACAGTTATAGAAGAAATTTTTATTGTGATCTAATAATTATACCACTTGTTACAAGTACTTGTACACGTACCTGGCTAATATGACCTCAGATGTCAAAGTTATTAAATTTTAGAATAGAATAGATAAATAACATTAAATATTGAATAACTTTAAACAGCGCCATAAATTCAAATATTTTCTAGTAGTCGAATACTCGATGCAAAAATATTTAAGCCGGGGCGAAATTTTTTTTTGGAAGGATGCAGGATGGAAAATTACTTTTTATACCACATGGTATAAAATAAATATAACAATTTTGCAAAAAATTTATTCCAAGCACTTGGATTAAGGTATTTCTAAAAGGATTTTTTAATAAATTTATTTTTCTGTAAGATATAGATATAGATATAGCTAATTATTTAACCTGCCGGGCCTCGGAGGCCCAGGGTATGTTAAAAACGTTAATTTTTGAACTTTTTTTTTCTGCTCTTTGTTAAATGTTATTATGTCATTTAGAGTTTTGTTTTATTTTAAGTTTTTTCACATAAGAAATGTTAAATAACTCTTTATTTTTCAATATAAATATAATAAAAAAAATATTAATATTTTAACTCCCTTATTTAAGTTTTAATTAATAGGGTTTATCTCCCATTTGATTACATAGGTTAAAACTTGCCCCAAGGCTGTTTTTTTGTTTACATTAATTTTACATCAAATCTGTAAAAGATAAAAACTTATTTTTTCACTGGATAATTACATTACATTACAATTACATGTTTGTTTAACCTCGTACTATTCTACATGACTAAGCATCCCCTAAGTCCAGGACTTGTGTGGGTTAGTAGTAGAGGGAACCACCGGCTTATACTGACTTTAAAACCAATTTTTCTAGGGAGCGTCCGCTTCACTTATCGCCTTCACCAAATTTCAATTATTAATTAACTGAAAAAGGTAAATCCGCGCCAGTGAGAATCGAACTCACGCTAGCTTGGCTAGTTGGATTGTCATGTAGACGCGGTGGCCAACTAGGCCAAACCCTCCCACAATATCTGAAGGTTAAAATTTTTATATTCTATAAAAGTATAAAAATTAATTTTTGTAGGGTGTATGAATTTTTTTCCAAAAAGTGTTGAGACTAGCCCCCCCTTCTGGAAGGGGGTATTATACTATTACTAATAATATGGTATACCTAATACTAATGAGGAAAACTCGAAAAATATAGTGTTCTTACCTAATCTCATTGGGTATCTTCCAGTGAAAAATGCCGCTCTGGATGGTGTGCCGTATGATTGAACATAATGACTATTTAAAATTATACCATTATAAGCTAGAACGTCTATATTTGGTGTTGGAATTTGATTTCCACCATGGAATCCTACATCGTTCCATCCCTGAAATAAAAAGTAAGTAAGTAAGCTAAAATAACAAAAAGATAAAAATAAATAATTTTTAATTTTTACACCAAAACAAAACGCAAGACTTTCCTTAGGGAAAGTAAAAAAGTTAGTTTTTGTTAATACCCCAGAAGCGATTTTTACAAAGTCATATAATTTAATTTTAAGATATAATCTATGCAAAAATGATTGACTAATTATTAATTTTAAAATATGAATATAATTTCGTCTTTAAAGAAAAATTGTAAAAATAAAAAGAGTTGGTATTACCTAATATGTACCTATTTTCTTTGTTAAGTATGATTAGTTTTATCTTTTAGATGAGCAGAAATGGTTAAAAAAATAAAGTTAATGAATAAAAACCTACTTCATGTATGTCTGTTTAAATTTTAAATACCTCATCGAGATTTTAGGAAGTTCGTGATGAATTAAAATAATAAAGAATCAAGAATTAGCTTATTTTAATTAATTCATTAACATTTAAAAGCTATATCTATGTATATTTAGGTCCTAGGTTGCAACAAGTCATATTTTTACTTAACTTTTATACCTTTTATAATATAGAATATGTATTATCTATACTAGGGTATTCAATCCCGATATCCCGAAATGTTAATCCCGGGATTTGGAAGAGTCTAATCACAAAATTTTCTAGATTGGTGTTATAGTTATTTGTAATTTAAAACTAAAAATTTTAAAGACCTAAATACTGAATTACTTTACTAGACTTTACCATACATATCTTCTATAGTATCAGATTGAAATATAATATAAATTAAAATATAATACCTACGAATACACTGAGCCACAAAAAAAAGTGACGCACCTAAAGTTTGGTAACTGATCAATTATCGATAATAAAAGAACCGGTTTTCTAGATTAAAAAAAAATTGATTTATTGGTGAGCTTATTTGGTGTTATCATTCACATATAATTTAATATTATATTATTTTAACTTTAGTCAAAGTAGATCCAAAGGCTGTTTTTGCATAATTTTTAAAGCACCCGAAATATTTTTGAAGGCTTGGATTAAATTTAATTTACCATTAACTTTTAATTTTTGGTCCATGTCTCTATCTTTTATTTTAAACATCCTCGTATATGCCTCTAAACAAAAGAAAATCATTCACAGTGGACTTTGGGAGCAGTTTCGTCAACTACGAAAAAATTTAAAATTTAAGTATTATTGTAATAAACTAATAAAAACCTACCAAATCATCGGCTAAAAACACTATGATATGTGATTGGTCTGCGGCAAAAGTCCTATTCACAAAAGCAAAAAGTATACACAGAAAATAAACTGCGATTTCGCACCTCTCTTTTTTTTAACATGATCCTTAATTGAGCAAAAATTAAAAATACTGCTACTGGTCCAATAGTACTGGACACAGGTAATTTATATCTATTATATTAGATTAATACATAATTCATATAGTACTTAAAACTTCTTAAGTTTGATGAGTAATTTATGCAAGAACAGGTTTTCTCGATTACAACGAATTTTGATTTATTCCAGAGAGTTATTCTTTGACATTATGATTCACATATAATTATAGTTTTATTATCTTAACCTTAAACTTAAAATTAATTTACCATTACCTTCCCAGAGAGCACAAAGATGACTTAAAGAGATCTTAAAGATGTCGTAGCTCGTCATTCAAGACGTCTTAAGAAGGTCGGTCTTCGCCGTATATGTATCTTAAAGACGTCTTAACGACGTCGTATGTTACAAAAGGTAACGTCTTTAAGACATCTTTTTTAAGACGCCTTACTGACGCCTTGCACAGGCGACTTTACAACATAATACCCCTCCCATTTACGTTGCTAGGTACGGTCGTAATAATATAAAAAGCGTAATAAGAATTAGAATAAGAGATCATTTGTTTTTTTTTTGAAATTTTTGTTTTATTTTTTTTTTGCAAATGTCTTTTTTGATTTTTTTTTTCCTTTTTCGTAAAAAGAAAAAAAATATATATTTTTTTTAATTTTCTTGTTTTTCAAAAAAAGAGCTTTTGAAAAAATGTTTTTTTTTATAGTTGATTGTGGTTAATTTATTTTTAGCTGTGATTATCGAAGCTAAGACGTCTTGTACCGATACTTAAAAGACATCTTATAGACATCATAATCAGATATCTATCCCTAAATAGAAGTCCATAAGATATCCTTTTTATGTCTCTAGGCGTCCAGACATAATTAAGATCTAAAAAAGACGTCTTTAAGATATCATGTGCTGTCTGGGTTTCGATTTTTGATTTATCTATCTTGCTAAGTTCAAAACATAATATGTTAAAACATAATATATTATAGGGCTTTAAGCAAAAGAAAAATTAGTGGTTGACTAATGGAGGTTTTTGGTCAACTGTGAAAAAAACCCAAATAAAATATAAATAAACTAATTGTAGGTAAATACCATATAGGTTGCCAAACTTTAAATGTAATTTTCTGGTTTGTAAAAAAAACTCGGATTTTTTGGCAGGTTTTAATGCGTCACTTTATTATATGGCTAACGTTTCTCCCCTCTTTGGGGGCTTTATCAAAGCTGAAAGATAACAACTATTGTTAATAACAATAATAATGATAATATATAACAAAAATATTTTTTGCCTGTATTGAATCCCATTTTCAGGTAAAATATGTAAATTTTCTTACCTAAAAATTATGTGAGCGTAGTTATATATATTATAAACTTGAACATTATGAAAAAGAACCTTTTACAACATAAAAATAAATAAATATTACATTACAATATAAATTGGTTTTGACACCATGTCGAAAAATTTGTAGGTTAAAAGCGTCGTTCGCAGTAAAAAACATGTAACATTTTTGTGGGTCGAACCCAGCATTAGTCAATTCTCTGTGGTAACATCGGTCAAAAGGTACGTATACCCCCCCCCCCCTTTGTTTCACTGATGAGATGAAAAGAGGGGAAAGGAGGCCCCAGCTAAAGGATATGCATCTCACCCCCCGTTACACTAATGAGATGAAAAAGAAGAAAGAAATACACTCCCCCAGCATGGTTAGTAACCACTGTTCCACAAAGAATTAGCTATTAATTCTGTAATTAGACAAAAATGAAAATAAATATTACTAAGGCAATCGATGTCCGTTTTAAAATTTATAGTGTTTTTCTTGTGTTGGCAGCTTCTTGTGGCCACATCGGTTAACAGATACGCATCCCACCCCGTTTCACTAATGGGATGAAAAGAGAGAAAGAAACACCAGTTAACAGGTATGTATTTCCCACCTCATTTCACTAATGAGATGAAAGGAGAGAGAAACACACACTCCCCCAATATGGTTAGTAACCACTGCTCCACAAAAACTACGTATCCCACCCCCGTTTCATTAATGAGATGAAAAGGGAGAAAGAAAACACCGGTTAACGGGTATGTATCTCCCACCCCGTTTCACTAATGAGATGGAAGGAGAAAGAGACACATACTCCCCTAACATGGTTAGTAACCCCTGCTCCACAAAAATTAGCTATTAATTTTTCTTATTAAATAAAAATATATATTACTAAGGCCATCCGTATCCGTTTTATAATTTATAGCGTTTTTGTTGGCAGTTATTTGAACCATTTCCATCAACTCTCTCCTTCTCCGATTACTAATTTTATTTAATATCCTTACATCCTCTACATTAAAATTAAAGTGGTGTCCACTTTCTAGATAGTGGTAGGTTAGGGCGGTTTTATTATCAGTGATATTTTTGCATGCCGACTTATGGTTGCTTAAACGTTTTTTGAGATAAGTTTTTGAATGTCCAATATAGCAAGCATCACAGTGGAAACAATTAATTTGGTATACCATGTCAGTCATAAATTCTTTTTTGTCCCTATCTTTAATTTTACTAAAGAGCAAACTACCTACTGTATTCTTATTGTATGTGGCAAACATTGAGTTCTCTGTTTTAAGTATATTTGTTAGTTTATTCGTTAAACTTGGTATTATTGGTAGACTACAATATACTTTTTTAACAGTATTGTTACTTTGATTTCTATTTATAAAACCTGGGTCCCTATTTCGTGAAATCACCGAATTAATTAATCGTTTTGGATAACCATTTTTTAAAAATTTAGTTTTAATACCATCTATATTTTTTTCCCAAAAAGAATTATGACTTAATCTTTGAACACGATTAAGTTCTTGTTTAATTAAGTTAATTTTTTGGTGAGTAGGATGAAGAGAGCTAAAGTTAATGGTTCTGTCTGTGTTCGTGGGCTTTTTATAAATATCGGACACTAATGACCCATCTTCAGTTCTAATGATCAGTACATCTAGAAATGGCAACTTACAATCAGTTTCCATCTCTAGAGTAAACTTTAACTTGTCATTGATTGAATTAAACATATTCAGTACATTGTGGATTTCATCTTCGGGTAAAATAGCGAAAATGTCATCAACAAATATCCAAAAATATGGGATTAAAAATGTAAATTTACTTATTACAGATTTAATCACAAAGTTCATTACTAAGTTCGCAAAAATGGGGGATGAGGGGCAACCCATAGGACTCCCATCCACCAATTTATAAAAATTACCTAAACTAACACAATATCCACTTAGCAATATAAACTCAATCAATGACATAAACACATTTTTATCTATATTACAAAATTCTTGTATTTTTGGCCAAAAATCCAATATACAACTTAAAATTAGCTTATGAGGTAAGTTTGTAAATAGCGACACTACATCAAAGGACACCAGTCTATAATTAGGTGACACCTTGATATTCCTAATCTTGTTAGTAAAATCATATGAATTTTTAACATTATATTGAAATTCAGGTATCAAGTTGTTTAATATTGATGTGACAAACTTTGACAAACCATAACTGGGTGAATTTATTGAGGCTATTATAGGCCTTAATGGGTAATTATCTTTATGCACTTTTGGTAGCCCATAAATCTTAGGTGCTATGCAGTTATTGTTAGTTAGTTTATCAAAATTAGCCTTGTCAATATCACCCCTTTTAAATAAAGTCTCAATCAAGGTGTTACCTGTAGTCTGGAGTTCTTTTGTAGGGTCTCTATCCACTTTCTTAAAACAAGTAGTATCACTCAATAACATTTGAAGCTTATTAAAATAGTCATCTCTGTTCAACAAGACAGTAGAATTGCCCTTGTCAGCTTTAACCACTAGAATGTCCTCATGTAATTTAAGAAACCTTCTAGTTATCAAAACATCATGTTCTATCTTTGTGTTGCCTAGTGCGTTGGAACGGTTTTTGATATTATGTACATAATTTGTTATTGTGTTTGTACATCGGGCTCTTATAATATTTTTATTATCGTACTTTAGACGTTGAATGGCCAATTCCACATCACATAACATATCATTTAGTGGTATTGTTGGTACACTGTATGGCAGCACAAATTTAGGTCCAAGTGAAAGGATGTCATGCGCTTCAATAGGTAATTGTACATTTGTTGTGTTTATCACCCATGTTTTAGATGTACCCAGTGTAAAACTACATTGTTTCTCTTTTAAAGCTTCAAGTTTTTTGGTATGTGTTGATTTTAACTGTGTTCTAAAATTTCGACAAGTCCTTTGATGAAACTGAATACAATTTTGTACTAATGTAGGTGGTAGTCTAGATCTGACTTCGGTAATAACGTTTCTTATGTTGATTTTAACCTGACTAATCTGCCAGAATGTTGTTCTAATTTCAATCACTAGACATTGTTACTGGAACATTTTAATGGTGTTGTCTATTTGAAATTTATAAGGGCTATCATCAATCAGCATATTGTGTACACAGTTAAAATTCCGTCTTATATGGTTTGGAATTAGTGAACCTCTTTTACATGTGAGTAAAAATGTTTTTCTTGCAGTTAGGCTAATTAGCTCCTTTCTTAGTTTTAGCCATTCTTTAAGATAATCACAAGTTTCTTTTCCATAATATGTTCTAATGTCGTTATAAAATCCCATGATGTAAGGTGAATCCCGAAAACTTAGTAATTGTAGGTAAATACCATATAGGTTGCCAAACTTTAAATGTAATTTTCTGGTTTGTAAAAAAAACTCGGATTTTTTGGCAGGTTTTAATGCGTCACTTTATTATATGGCTAACGTTTCTCCCCTCTTTGGGGGCTTTATCAAAGCTGAAAGATAACAACTATTGTTAATAACAATAATAATGATAATATATAACAAAAATATTTTTTGCCTGTATTGAATCCCATTTTCAGGTAAAATATGTAAATTTTCTTACCTAAAAATTATGTGAGCGTAGTTATATATATTATAAACTTGAACATTATGAAAAAGAACCTTTTACAACATAAAAATAAATAAATATTACATTACAATATAAAAATTGGTTTTGACACCATGTCGAAAAATTTGTAGGTTAAAAGCGTCGTTCGCAGTAAAAAACATGTAACATTTTTGTGGGTCGAACCCAGCATTAGTCAATTCTCTGTGGTAACATCGGTCAAAAGGTACGTATACCCCCGTTATATTGTAATGTAATATTTATTTATTTTTATGTTGTAAAAGGTTCTTTTTCATAATGTTCAAGTTTATAATATATATAACTACGCTCACATAATTTTTAGGTAAGAAAATTTACATATTTTACCTGAAAATGGGATTCAATACAGGCAAAAAATATTTTTGTTATATATTATCATTATTATTGTTATTAACAATAGTTGTTATCTTTCAGCTTTGATAAAGCCCCCAAAGAGGGGAGAAACGTTAGCCATATAATAAAGTGACGCATTAAAACCTGCCAAAAAATCCGAGTTTTTTTTTACAAACCAGAAAATTATAAATAAACTAATAAAAACCTACCAAATCATCGGCTTAAAACACTATGATATGTGGTTGATCTGCGGCAACAGTCCTATTCACAAAAACGAACAGTATACACAGAAAATAAACTAAGATTTCGCGTCTCCCGTTCTTAAACATGGTACCTTTCGATTTTTGATTTATCTATCTTGCGAAGTTCAAAACATAATATGTTAAAACATAATATATTATAGGGCTTTAAGCAAAAGAAAAATTAGTGGTTGACTAATGGAGGTTTTTGGTCAACTGTGAAAAAAACCCAAATAAAATATAAATAAACTAATAAAAACCTACCAAATCATCGGCTAAAAACACTATGATATGTGGTTGATCTGCGGCAAAAGTCCTATTCACAAAAACGAACAGTATACACAGAAAATAAACTAAGATTTCGCGCCTCCCGTTCTGAAACATGGTTCTCAATCGTGTGAAAAAGTATACATGGTCGGTATCATTATAAAAACAAGCAATTATAACCTACCTTTATGTATGAGATTAATAAATTATTTTTAATTTGAATTGTATTCCCTCTAACAAGATAATCTTAGCGTCAATGTCGAGAAAAGGCGAATGGTAAAACAAGCCAAGAACCAAATTGCTTCTTTTAAGAATTTTTATGGAATTGTAATTTTTTTGTGATTTCTATCATAGAAAAATCTAGCTGAATAAATTTAATACCAGAATTTCCGAACTACTACTACCTAGTAGCTAGGTAATATACAGTTAAAACAATTAAAATATTTTTATATAATTAACTAACGAAAATAGTTTAGCAGTCTTACAAGCTCCAAGACACGCAAGAAGAAATCAGCTTATAGATGTCTCTTTTAAATAAATAAATATTTTATTGGATGAGATTTTCTTTAAAAATATTACCTAATTTAAGACTAGTTATGGTTCTAAAAAATAAAGGGTAACTGTTTTGCCCACAAGAATTTTCTTGGGCCAACTTCCCCTAAAAGTTTTAAAATATTGGGATTTTACTAATATACGTATATTTACTTTATTTAATTCTAGTTCATTAAATGCACAGGTATGCTATATTTACTTTCTCTAGAAATACACAAAAACTGTTTTCTATAAAATATAAATTTTTCAGCATCCTAAATAATGTTTTTTTTTTGCTTTTCCATTTCCAAAAGTCCAAATTATTGCAAATACGGTCTGGGTACCCAGACTTAATGACTCCTTTGTGACCCAGGCCTGTAAGTAAATTAAATTATATTTAAAAACTAGATGAAACGTTGCAAGCACCCTGTCAAAACATCGGCACTATTGTACACTAGAGCCATCTAGTTTGCAAATTTCAAACTAGGTGTTTTGTTTGATTTTAAATTCTGTATCTTTAAAACATTATATTCTAGCAAAAAACTGTATATAACATTTTTTATATGGCTTAAAAAGAGCTTTTATTTAAAATATAATTTTTAGAAATCGGGTTATAAATATGTGAGATATGCTAAAAAAACCTTTTACTGCTTTAAACGCCAATATCTCGAAAACAATGCGTTTTAAGAAAACGTTGTTTATAAATTTTTTTGACCAATTTAAAATTATCTTTTATATAAGTGCTAAATTAACCAAACACAATAATAATTGCCTTAATTATAAACAAAAAACGCTAAAAATAGGAGTTTTACCCTATTTTTACCCCCTTACCCCCAATCGTTTACCCCCAAAATCTAATCACCTCCTCGGAATACGATAAGAAACAATATGCAAAAAACCGTCGATATCTCATGTAGAAATGGAGAGAGAGTTTACACCCAGACAGACAGACAGACAGACAGACAGACAGACGGACGCAAAATTTTTTTTTACTGATTTCGACTCAGAATGGTCTAAAACGTAGAGAAATGTGAAAAAAAAACGTGGTCAAAGATTTTGACTTTTCGGAGAAGATTTCAATACATCGGCACTCTTAGTAGCACTAAGTGCCGATGTAAAATAAACATATTTTTTAACTTGCAATTATTAATGCACATTACGTCTCTAGTAAATATTATTAGAACCCCGTATTGAAAAAAATAAGCAATATATTGGAAGGCCCCCCTAAGTTGGGCTTCCCTTATGAATGCGCCTCCTTGAAAAAAAATCCGTCAGTCCGCAACTGCTTTATGGACAGCAATAGATTTGAAAATTCTTTGTGAGACAACTAATTTCCAAAAATAGGCCATATCTAAACAAATTAAATAAGTAGGTAAAATTAAATTATTTTGTTTAAATTGGAGTTAGCTGGTTTATAACGGAAGGAACTGTATTACCATAATCAACTAAGTATGAAGTTCGTTGATTTCAGACAATAGGAAATTCTTCTTTTGTGTTTTTGTACATAACCCAAAATAAGCATCTAAATGTAAATATAAAATCATGGACTTTTTCTGCGAAAAGAAAAAAAATTTAATATTTATTACGTATAATATTATTATAATAGGTATGCCATTAGGGTGGTCCAATTTTATTTTATTTTTAATCTTTTTTAATTGTGCTGGTTAGAACGTTCTTAGAGTAAAACTTGAATTAGACAACCCCTAGGGGTGCTTTTGGGGCCCTAAAAACCCTTATATCACGCAAATATCAATAAAATTCGTATAAAACCAGCCCTAGTGTGTGTAATTTTATAAAATTTAAAAGTATGGATATCTATATTTTTTCTTTTTGAGTATAAAAACAAGTCTGCAAAATCTCAGCATGATCGAAAGTTTCTAACCCGTCACAACAAGACCTCAAAATTTCCCCCAAAAACCGACCCTTTTTGGCGCTTAGGCACAGATATATGTTTTTGGACTAGCTTAATATTTTAGTACATATTAAAATCGATCTATTTAAAACAGATTAGCAAACAGCTAAAAAAATAATTTTTCATAAAATTTTACGATTTTGCCTGTTTATCCGACACATTTTAGGGCTTAGGCGCAGATATATGTTTTTCTAATGGCTTAATATTTGAACTAATTTTTACAATAGGTCTGTTTAAAATAGAATTTAGTGCAAGGTCTTATTATTATAACATATTTCGCAAATGCCTCAAATTAAAAATTGTTTTGATAAAATTTTGCGATTTTTGTTAAGATGTTGATGTTTAATGGTTGCGTAGATTATCGTAATATTTTAAGATAATCAAAATAGGTTTATATAGATATTTATATAGGTTTAAAAACTTTATTATTTGATATTCAAAATTCGCCAGTTGAACAATTTATTATAAAATGCACTTTGTCGGAATTTAGGGGCAATTTCGGGGCCCTTTTGGTACGGATTAGAAACTTTTATTATTTGACTGGACTATTTGGTCACTAATAAAATAAATATTATTGATTTCTCATCAAAAATCTGAGAAATGCCAACACCTTTACCTACAGATTTTGTACCTGAACAGTTTTGTATAGGTGTTGATATTTCTCAGATGCTTGAGGTCATGAAAAAAAAAATTTTATGACTAATTAAATTATAGGGAATCCCAAGATCTAAATATTTAAATTGTTTTTTATTTTTTTTTTAATTTTATGAACACACATAAATATTCCAAGTTTTTACCCATGGCAATGTTATTATTTGTTTTATGTGATATTTTTTTCATAATAACTCAATTATAAGATAATATATAAATATATTTTAATTACTACCTTAATCCGCATGGTTTACATTATTAGTTATTATAATTATTTTCGTATGGTTATTACATTTTTATGGAGATTTTTAAATATTATTAAATTATCATCATTATTTTTATTATAAGTAATAAGTAGATTTTGGGTCGCTGAATCCGAACCACAAAGTATACACTATTGGGATGGATTTGAATAGAATAGTATATTTTGCAACAATAACGAAAATTTTGACACAGCAAGGGTGCAATTCACATTGCATGTGAACGTGATGTAATATAGTAGAGAAAAATATGCTAGTCGTTTGCAAAACAATTTTACACTACGATATATCAAGAAATCGTTGACACAGTGACTTGAAATTTGGAACAAATTTTGTTTACTAAGAAAATCTTTGTTCCAAATTTTAAGTCACTGGGTCAAAGCGTTTTTGAAATATCGTAGTCTAAACTTGTTTTTCAAGCGACTTGCATCTTTTTCTCTTCTATATCATCACCTGTTAACGGGACCAATCAGGCTATCTAGCGTTCACTGGCTATCAGGTCCGTGATGTGATAACATCACGACTGTGGAATGTGAATCGCTACACAGCCGCAGGCGAGTGTGACGGTTCCACGAGTGGATAATACGCATTTCAAACCTGTTCCAGGCTATAGTTTTTCTTCGACTGCAAAATGTCTTAATAATTTTGGTGCGGTATTTTTAGATACTGCTGTTGTAATTTTTAATGTTTTAGACTAAAAGGTTTTTTTTGCAATTCCTGAAAATAAGTAAAGTTTAATTTTTTATGTTTATTTTAGAAATTAAAAAAGTTAAAAACTATTTAGTGAAACTAACTAATGATAAGTAAGTACAATTATTTAATTTTAAAATTATTTACCTGCCTAGGTACCTAACTAATATATCAGATCTTTGATAAAAATAATAAATATGTCTCTAATTTGCATCTTATGCCAATTACAATGTTATTTATTACTTCTTAGTTAGAGTGTAATTTTATAACAATTAATTAATACCTAATTAACAAGTTTTTGTTACAATAATTACTCAATAAAAATATCTAAATAATCATTAAATAGTTTAATTGATAACAATTATTGTAAACTCAACGTTATTATAAAGGAAAAATATTATTGGTACAACAAAATAGGACCTAAAACTACAGGAAGGCCTAATTTAATAAATACAGAATAGATATTACCAGCCAGATAGACGTGGTCAAGTATACAGAAGGTCTGCGGAACGTTTGGCAGAATATAACCTTGCAAAAAGATTGGCTTTGGTGGCGGTTCCATTATGCTATGGGGTGGCATTTAGTTGGAATAGTCGCACCGACTTTCTTGGGTGAATTTAAGAATAAATGCTGACTGGTATACACAACATCCTTGAAGAGCATGTTTCAACTTATGCTAATGCATGATAATGCCCGTGCACATGCCTCGAGAACAGATATTTAGTTTCTTGAGGTTGTTGGAATTGAGGCACCAAAGTGGCTACCAATGAGTCCTGATGTAAATAAATCCCGTACAACATGTGTGGGACATTCTAAAGCGACATATACGAGCATGAAATCCAACCTAACTAAAGTTCGAATTGCTGCACAAGAAGAATGGAATCGAATTCAGCAAGAAAACGTCAAAGAACTGTGGATCATCCCTAGGAGGATGCAGGCCCTCGCTAGAGCTAGAGGAGAAAATACTAAGTACCAAATTGTTATTATGTTATCTTTCTAATTAAATGTTATAACCAAAATCAGACAATTTTATTAATTCCTCTACAAACCTTTTATAAGGCTTTAATATGAAAATTATTTTACTATTATTATACATAAAATACAGCATAAGACATTTTGCAATAAAAAATATATAATACATATGAAAAAGAAATAAACATTAAAAAGACTTAAAATAAAATATGGAATATTTTTGTCTCTGAGTGTAGTATGCATTTTTCTAGTACCTGCAAAGAGTAGCATAAAAAACAAAGCATTAAATAATATTCTCTTCAAGGCTTAATATTTTATTACTTAATAAAATAGAGCTATTTGTGGAACTTTCTATTTTATTCAATAAGGTTACTCAATCTTATACCTATCCTTTTTAGCTAGAGACTTTATTGTTTTTTTTTTTTTTTTGATTAAATGATACATGATAAGTTATTATGTATCATTTATAACATCATTGATAACCCAAAATATCCCACAATAATAAATATCAATTATGACCTTCTTTTTTTATGCCATGCTATGTAGTCTAATAATTTGATTTTTTGATTTAATGAATTTTACCGAGAGGGGAGGAACTTTAACGTTCGGGGACAAATGAATCGCGTAATATTATTTTGAACTAAGTATTTTTTAATTTAAAAATATATATTTGGGAAGTAAATTAATACTTTGGGGATTTTTAAAAAATTTTCTGGGATAAGACTATACACATGTTTTGAATGCATTTAGAAAAACAAAAGAAAGAAAAGTATGTTTAAAGTGTTTCCGTGTTTCCGTGCAATAAATTTTCTGCAAATATTTTTATTAGGTTGGCTGTTAAAGAAAAAATATTATTATTGTGATATACTTTTTCTAGTATTTTTGGCAAATTTTATAAGAATTAACACGCGCAAGGATTCTAAGAAAGCAAAGTAATTTTTTACTATACTTTGCTCCATGTAAGTATCTCATAATTAGAATAGCTATTTTCCATGAGAAATAAAGCAACTCCCCATGGCAAACTCGTATGATGTGATGTGCTTCTGAAGTTCCTGTTAAATTAATATTTAAAGTAATTATTAAACCATACTCGTGTCAATCTGAGAATGCGACTCTGACGTCACAGCGCGTAAACTAAATACCACTCTGTAGGGTAATTCAAACTTATTTCTTAAGATTTGATAAATAAGTTTCAGTTACACTCAACGAACTAATAACTCTTCTCTCTAGAATAGGCATTTCATTTTTAAAAACTAACAAAAGCGTAGCCAACATATACATTTGTCTGTCTTACTCTCACAGCTTTGTTTTAACAGAGACAACAATAACAATTACTGGTAATTGTTATTGTTCAGGCCCGAATATACCTACTATTTGTTTAGAAACAAACCGAGATGTTGGCTATACTTTATATTAACGGTATGCGTATTCTAGAGAGAAGAGTTGTTAGTTCGTTGGTTACACTATAAAGTGCTGTGACGTCAGTCGCATTCTCAGATTGTTACGAGTATAACTAAACTAACTGTTTATATTTTAGTTTATCAGACAGAAAACTAGTTTCCCTAAAGCTATTCAGATGAAAAAGTTTAATTTGATTTATTTAACAATTTTTATAATTATTGTTTTCTTGTTTATTATAATTACTTGAAGCTTCTATGATCAAAAATACATCTCTCTCTCTCTCTTTTTATTTTGGTTAACTAAGTAGATTTGGTTTTCTTTGACATAATACAATCTACTATGAAAAAGTTTAAATTGATTTATTTAATAATTTTTATAATTATTGTTTTCTCGTTTACTTGAAGCTTCTATGATCAAAACTACTCTCTCTTTTTATTTTAGTTAACTAGGTAGATTCTGTTTTCTTTGACATAAGACAAACTACTATTTTGAAACTAAGGACCTGAAAATCCGGAGATCCTTGGTGACAACAGAATGATAGCGGAATTAGTCTGTGGCTCTAGGTCGTCTCAGCCCTGAAATAACTATCAGGGATTGAAATTTTGGGGTAATAATAGGCATATAAAGTGTAGTAGGTACTGGCCACATTACCTTATGATATAACGCTTGGTCCTTTTAAATAGCATTTGTACTTTTTGTACCTTCTATTTTCGTAAATATAGAAACAACGGCGCTTTTATAACTAGAAGCTTCACTTTACAAGTGTATAGTAATTTAAATTTTATAATTAGTTTTTTTATTAATTTTTGGTCTTTTTTATATCTATAAATAATATCTATAGAATATTTTTATAGGTTGATTCAGAAATAATAGCGTGAAATTATCTCTTTAACTGCAGTTTTCTCGGAAACGGTCGTCCCTATAGAGTTTACTATATTATATCTGTGGCTTGGTTTGGATTGGTATCCAACTGGATACACTAAGTTAAACATTGGCCCTTTTAGCAGTTTAGCAGAAATTATTATTGAAAACACACGTCGACTCTTGTCGCTTAAAGTCTACATTTATCTCACAGTCACCGACATTGGCATTTTTAGGTTATATAGATCTGAAAATGATTAGTTGGGCGGTATAACTCAAAATACGAAAAGAGTGACATTGGTCCTCTTAGAACCAGGCCACAGATATAAAGTTATTTTTAAAATTTATTTCCCATCAAGGAATTATGTTTTGTTTCGAAAATATCAAACAAACTTCAGACAAAAAAATTTGGGGCAAAAACATATCAACTTTTCGATGAAGAATTTCTCATTTAGTTGGTTACTTATTTCTAAACCACCCTGTGGATTAAGTAAAAAAAATCATGTATTGTATCCGAAATATATTTTGATCAAATCTTATGTAACTACTTACCAAGCAACATTTAATAAAATTATAAAAAAAACAATGCTAGACAATCAAAATAATTAAAAACAGTTTTAAGATTTAATTGAATATATTAATTAATTAATTTACCTTGAACTTATGTTTTTACTAGATTTGGATCCCCGACAAAAATACTTACCATTATTTACCAAACTTACATACATACACAAATTAAAATTCAAAATAATTTTTCAAATTCAGTAAAATCTACATGAGCTTGATAAAATTTTGCCCAAATTTCAATTAAATTGGATTAGGAATAAGAGAAACACCACCCAAAGGCTCGCATAACTAGCCTAATAGTCCAGGGATATGAACAAAAAAAATACCCTGTTGGGGACTGTGGCCCATTCAGAGGTCTGTCAAGTTTATCGGGTAATAAAAGTGTTTAGAAGCGAAACCTATGTATTTGCTGCGGTGGATTTGGTGTGTTTTTAAGATATTAACAATTAAAAGTCAGAAAATGTCTACTCCAGTAAAAAGTTGAGTTTTTATCAACAATCAAAGTAACCATCTTGTAGGAAATTAAAAAACCTTCAATTTTTTTACACAATAATAAAGTCGTAGGTTGATTTTTGTAAAATTTATTGTTTATTAAATAATATGCATATTTTGATCGTCTTTTGCAGTTTTCTAAGTAACAAACCATCCTATCGACATTTACAAAATGCCATTTTGAAGTTTTTTAATTTGGGAACGTTCAAGTATAACGTAACGCTCCTAGGGGGGGTGGGGGTAATTTTGGAGTGTTACGCCCATGTTAATGGTATAGGAAAATAGTGTTACAGGGGGGGTGGGGGTCCAAAATGATCAAAATTTGCATTACGTAATACTTGAACTTTCCCTTTCCTACAAGATGGTTACTTTGATGGTTGATAAAAAAATTAACTCTTTTACTGGTATGCAAAAATGTGCAAAAATAGACATTTTCTGACTTTAATTGTTAATGTCTTAAAAACCACACTAAATCCACCGCAGCAAATACATAGGTTTTGCTTCTGTACACCTGTATTACCTGAAAAACTTAACAGACCTCTGGATGAGCCACAGTCATGGCAAAAGTTTCATATCCCTGGACTATAATACATAACATATAATGCCGTTAAACAGACTATATTTATCTTATCTATTTTTGGGTGCTGAAAACAAATTTTATAATGAAAAAGCTCGCTACTCCCAAAGGACCTCGCTCCCTTCTTATGAAAAAGTGGTTTCGATAAGATTTTGTTGAGTTTTGGATATGTTATAATTATAAACTTTCTGATAAAAATTGTCGGCAGACATAACTCCTAAAATTGAATAGGTACTAGAGAACTTTGAAGGTCTGAGCTGATGATATTACGGGTCACGGATTTGGCTGGTTATTTTTTTATGTGTAGGTCTGAGCTGATGATATCACGGGTCACGGATTTGGCTGGTTAATATTTTATTGTAGCCCACACATGTTAGAGAAAAAACCTCCACGGGATTTTTTTCAAAAACGCCCCGTTTCGAAAATATGATTTTTTTATTTTTTTTCAAAATTTTTAAATTTCTTGAAAATGTGAAATTGACGTGCAATAACTCAAAAACTCTTTAACCTAGAGAACTGCGGTTTTTAACCATTAAAAAAATCATATTTTTTTTATCAAATTTCTATCAAATTACTTTTAACTGTTTTTTGTTTTTTTCAAAATGGCTTGAAAAACTTTTGAGGTCATTTTTCTCAAAAACCAATTTTTTATTTTTTTGTAAATTTCGGGATCAACTACTAATTAAGTGCACTTTTGATAAAAAAAATATAGCACTTTTTTGTTATTTCTATTATAGAAGCAATAATATAAAAGGCCAAAAAACGAAATTTTACCAACTTTTTCGAACTTTATTCCCAGTAATAGTGTAAAATTTTTCGTTTACCGGTTAAAACTATTGTTGACTATTAAAAATTTTACTGGAACAACTCTTAAAGTCGAACATACAGTGTTTCTGGTGTGACGTCAGAATTTTTTATATGTCAAGTTTGGACGAACGAACTATAGTTATTTATACAAAAAAGACTAGCACAGAATCTAACACATATTATATTTTAAATGTTTTACCGGTTATCTAATAGTCAAAGTATATATAATGTCTAAACTCAAGGTTGATAAATCAACACAGCTATGGTCTGTTTTTTCAAGTAAATTAAAAATCGCACAGTAAATATTTTTACAGGTTTGAATAGTATATGTTTGTGTATAGAATATAGTTACGTTTTATAAAATAAACTACACAATATATTCGCACATTCAATATTCGAATCTGTTATGAAAATATTCACTGTGCTTTTTTTAATTTACTATCTTGCTTGAAGAAACAGACCATAGTATTATGTATAATACATAATAATTATTATACATGGTATTTCCAGTGTTATGTCATATATTAAAGAAGATAATTCAAAATCAAAAAATACGAAAAACCACTACCGAACATAGGTCTGGAAATGAACCCTAAGGGAGTTACGACCCTTTAGAATTGTAATAAAAATAAGGTTTTTAATTAATAACTCTGGTACCCTTTGAGAGGTTATCAGGTTTTGCAATTGAACTAATCTTACTAAGGCCCATCTTCGTATGTTATTTTCATGTATTTATTTTAACCAGGGTCGTGCGAAACGAAGGGGTCTTCAGTTTTTTGCCCCGAACTTTTGTCACTGTAACCTTTTTGTAATTTAATTTTTGGAACATGATTCCTCAGGTAAAAATACATTTAAAAGGTACTGTAGGACCAAAAATTTACAATTAAAATGTTGAAAACCAAAATTTCAATTATGCTGGGCGAATCTACGTCAAAAACTATGAAAAAAAATCATTTACCGGTACTTTCAAATATCAATTCTAAGGGAGCTATGGTCTCCATTTTTAAAGAGCCATAGTTGTAGTAGTAGTAGTAAACGAATTTTTCGACCCACAGGTAAAAAAACTTTTTTCTCAGTTTTTGATGAAAAATCACCCGACATCATTTAAATTTTGGTTTTCAACATTTTAGTATTTAAGTTTTAGTCCTCGAAACATGAAATTGCACCTTCAAATGAAGTACGTACGAAGATGGGTCTTATTAAGATTATTTCACAAGCAAAACTTTGTTGCCCTATCTCAAAGGGTGCGAGATTTATTAATTAAAAACCATTTTTATTACAATTTTAAAGGTTCGTTTGGTCTTTCGGACCTATGTTCCTATAGTGGATTTTCATGTTTTTTTTTATGTAGAACACCCCCTTTAATATTTGATATCCATAAAGAAGGAAGAAGAAGAATATTTGACATAAGACTGGAAACACCTAACCGTGTATAGATAGTATAAACAACTCGATTTACAATTTTGGCGAAGGCGCATATTAAGAATCTTATACAATGGTGTTAAAAAAAATACACTGTCCAGTAAAAGAGCTTTCCCATTTTTCACCTCCTCGAGTAAAATGGATTTTGTATTATCAGATTCACTTTTAGCAACCTTAAAAATATAATTGTATTAAGAGCGCAAAATGTGATTACTGCTTTCGCGTGATTGCTGATCTCGGCTGATACATTTGCAGGTTTTTTTCTTGTTTTTAACAAATAACTTTTTGACAAAATATGTTTACATATACCTAAAAGACTTCAAAAATGATTAATAAATATATATGACAGATTTCTTCTTCTAGTTTTAAATGAATTCTAGAATATTCAATTAATTAATTAAAATTATTTTATTAAATATGTTTTAAATTTAACTTCTACTGTACTTATTAAACATATTTTTCTACTCATAGGTTTATGTTTTTTCTCTAAACTAAAATTAGTTTCCTATAAATTAAATATTTTTCTTATAAATAAAACTGATTCGCTTTATTTTTATGTTTCTTTGAAGCACTACATTTCAAACGGTATAGAGGAAATTAAAATAAAATTTGACGAATAAAAGCGTATATAAAAATATACTTAAATTTTTATATCTGTCATAATAAATACCTACCTACTTATTTTATTAAAAAATTCTTTGATAAATAAGCCGTAGAGAAATTTATGAGGAATAATTCGCTCAAAAATATCAATCAGAAATGTTTAACAACTAGTTAACATGTTCGCTGCCGACAACCCTCCTGGTGGGTCCATCCCCTATTCATAGGCAATGACGAGAGAATGACGGGCTTACTGTAGACTTGAATATGAGAAAAGTTACATTATTTCTCTACAAAATTTACTTTTCTATCTCTACTAGTAAAGCGAGAAATTAATTTTGAACGCGACCGCTACATTCTATACAATCTTCGTCGGCAGCGGACGTGTTAAATATTCGTTTTTAAGTAAATATGCAATTACGTAATGGGTACACCATGGGCTACCAACTTGGCTAGTTATTCTCTCTCTCTCTCTCTCTCTCTCTCTCTCTCTCTCTCTCTCTCTCTCTCTCTCTTGATTATTGGCTTTTGTCTTTCGAATAATTGGCCTGAACTTAGATAATTGGATAATGAATGAAATAGGAGGTATTATCATTGTATGTTGGTACAACTGGTGAAGTATTATTCGCGAAATAAACGTATCGTGAAAAATCATTACTTATATAGATATATAGATCTATACTGCCCTACTACGCTAGAAAGGAGTAACTCCATTTGTCGCATAGCAGCGTTTTCAAAATATTATATCAGAGTTGACAAATTGAATTACTGCTTTCTAGCGTAGTAGGGCAGTATATATCTGTTATCTCCATTTGTTTCGTTTATTTGAAGACAACCAGCTAAGGAGACACCACCTCAAAATCACCGGGGAGATGCTCAAAACTTCTACAAAAAAACTTCTTATCTACCTTACTAAAAACACCATAAGTGCAACATCAATTAACTAATTTAAAAACAGACTTGATGAAGAGATGAAACAATGAACAAAGAATTTTATCCAATACATACAGATAATAAGACAATTACCAGCTTTATTTTAAATAGGTAAACTCAATAATAACTCCCGGGTGGCTTTTACTTTATTGAGTGGATAATTATTTATTTTACCCACTCAACTGTCACTTGTCAAATTATTTTCTTGTAGATAAATTTTTAATAAAATATGAATTCCTAAGCTATTTATTGGATAAAACCTTGTATGGCACTCATGGGTAAACCGATATTGCCCTCTCGAAAACTAGTACCATAAATAACTATTAATCATAACATACGTTCTTTGATATTTTTTGTGTCACTGATGACATTTATTTTACCATAGAGTGGCATGTAAGCAAAAACCAACATCTATGTATGTACTTTAAAGTAATAACTTTAAATAAGACATAAATTTTGTACAATTTTGTACAAAGTCTCATCCGAGTAATCCGCCTATTTTGTTAGTAATAATAAAAATAATAATAATAATAATAAAAAGTATTATGTTGCAGTGTAGATAGATAGGTAGGTACAATATATTTAACCAAATAAACAATTAAACGTAAAATAATTGAGTTTATAATGAGTTTATAATAATAATTATTGAAAATAAAAATTATTATTTAACAAACTACTAATAATTATTACAAATAAAACAATATAATATCTTGGGTTTAAATTTATAGGTACATAAAACGTCTCTATTATTAATATAATTTTATATAAAAAAAATATTATTTTTATTCATAAGCATGTACAAAGAAACCATAACAAAATCTGACTTGAAGTATAATGCAGTAGGTACTGTATTATAGTTAACTTAGTTTTGATTTTTTTTTTAAATCGAAAAAAACATCCTAGACACAAGATTCTTAGGTACAAATATGTTTCATGAAAAAATATGAAACTTTGACCGTCTGTCCGAAACTAATTTCATAATACCTATATGTAATAATTACACAAGTCTACAATAAAAAAACTGCTTCAAGGACTAAACCTATCATGCCTAAAGTATTTTTGTGTGCTGAACCCTAATTTTCAATTTAAAAACTTTCTACCGTATAAATTTCGAGTAAATCCCGATTTTTATGTATTCCTATGTAGTTTTGGGCTATGATTACGAATCCTTCATCAGAGAAGAGCGCTCTGTCCTCTAAAGGGCAATAAAGGGCAAAAACGGGCAAAAACTCAATTTTAATTGAAAAAATAAATGAGAGAATGCTTTCCTATGTATTTTTTAATGTTGAACATGAATCAAATGTTAAAAAAAGAGCACTGCCCTCCAAAGGGCATTAAAGGTCTAAAAAGTGCCAAAAATTAATCGTTTATTGCTCAAAGGTTAGTGTTTTTTAAGACTAGCCTAACCTGACCTAACTAGGTGTCAACCAAGGTTTGTGGCTGACCAGAGAAGGGGTAAAAACTTAATAGGACCCTTACGAACGGTTAAAACCCTTCCACAGGTTAACAGTGGAATTTAACAAAAAAGCGTATTTTGACAATAAAACCGGGATTTACTCGAAATCTACGCGGTAGAAAGTTTTTTAAATTGAAAATTCGGTTTTAGCACACAAAAATACTGGCATAATATGTTTAGTCCTTGGAACAGAATTTTTTTTGTAGATTTTTTTTTTTTTTGTAGAAAAAACTATAATAAATTTTAACGAAAAAAGTTTTTACCGAAAAAAAAAACTTAAAAAAGATATTATGTCAAATTCGTTAAATTTTATTATAGTTTTTTCCTTGTTTTTTTTTTAATGTTTGGACTTTTTTAATAGCAGTATTTTTAGAGAGTTTAATAGCTCGTAAATAAGGAAGTCTCTTCTAGCATGTCATTTCTAGAATCGGATTTATTTATTTATAATTTCGACAATTAAACAATATTACGAAACGTAATGCTTCAATTATTTTTATATTACTGTAACAATTTTTTTCATTTGTATAATTTTTTTATATTATATAAATAAACATTTTTTCATGGCCAAGTTCAATTTTCCTCTGTGGAATGAATAATACTTTTGACTTTTAAACTATAATACACCGCAAAGTTAATTATTAAGTATATTTTTATTCGATTGTATCTAAAAGTACCACTTTTTGTTTATTTTTTGCGGACGAAAAGTTGGACTTTGTGGCCTTTAAAAAAAAAAGTTTTTTTGGCCCGCTAACGAAAACATGTTATTATAAATCTTATTTTAAATAGGCTACTTTACCTTTACTGTAAAATTTATAAAGAAATATGACCTTTTGTTCACTTATGGTCTTGAAATATATGTTCCTCTTGACAAGATAGAAGTATTTTAACCGTTTTATATAAATTAACCTTTCTTCTATAACATAACCTCAAAACATATTTAACCGCATTAATCCATTAAAATAAATTACAAACACAAAATTTCAATTGTAAAATGATTTATTATTCCATCAATCTATTTTCTAATCATCGTACAGAGAGATATTGGTAGACTGACAGTTTCGGGCTGCTGGCCCTCTTCAGTACCAAGAGTCAACTCTGCACGCTGATTAAGAAAACGTTTTTAGACTTTACTCGCAAAAGGAATATAGCCATTAGATTGATGTAGACTTGTGCGCCATCTATTTCTAGATGTAGACAAATACTCATACCTCTCCTTATCTGGAGACTTTGAATGGTAGCAAGTTGAAGACTTGTGTGTCTCAAGCACATAGTACCACTAACGGGTGGTTAGACGTAAAATTAGTAAGGACAGAAATTTTTAATTTTAAACAAAATTATAAAAATATTAATTTATTATTCCATCAATCTATTTTCTAATCATCGTACAGAGAGATATTGGTAGACTGACAGTTTCGGGCTGCTGGCCCTCTTCAGTACCAAGAGTCAACTCTGCACGCTGATTAAGAAAACGTTTTTAGACTTTACTCGCAAAAGGAATATAGCCATTAGATTGATGTAGACTTGTGCGCCATCTATTTCTAGATGTAGACAACTACTCATACCTCTCCTTATCTGGAGACTTTGAATGGTAGCAAGTTGAAGACTTGTGTGTCTCAAGCACATAGTACCACTAACGGGTGGTTAGACGTAAAATTAGTAAGGACAGAAATTTTTAATTTTAAACAAAATTATAAAAATATTAATTTATTATTCCATCAATCTATTTTCTAATCATCGTACAGACTGACAGTTTCGGGCTGCTGGCCCTCTTCAGTACCAAGAGTCAACTCTGCACGCTGATTAAGAAAATAGATTGATGGAATAATAAATTAATATTTTTATAATTTTGTTTAAAATTAAAAATTTCTGTCCTTACTAATTGTAAAATGAATTTCAATACTTATCATCTTTAAATATAATTATAAAACGGTTTCAGAAGTATTAATATTTTCATGACAAACACAAATTAATCGGAACACTAAGGCAATTTAAAATTAAACCTTAGACAGTAGAAACTATTCAATTGTTTTTTTAGCGATTTGATTGGATAGCAGTTTATCATGGGTAACTAGAGATACAGCAGAAAGAAATATTTTTTACGATTTATAATTAAATATATTTTAATATTTTTTTATAATTAGTAACAATCAAATAAATAACGTTGTATAATACACTGATGAAATGTTAAATTTTGATTTCGTAGGTTTATTACTCTCGGGCCGGCCGTTAGGCCCTCAGCTTTTAAAAACCTACTCAATCGAAAAATTTAACTTTTCGCCCTTGTATTATAAATAACTATTTTTATTTTTCACGTTTCCACCAGATTCTTAGAAGAAATCACTCAGGTTAGTTGTGGGTTGGGTAGGGTTTATTGTTTTCTCATATCAAAAATACAATTATTGTAGCACCGCCGCCAAAATTTAAAAAAGCCATAGCAAATATTTGTAGACAAAAATATCTTAAAATTCTGTAAACCTAGGGGGTTTTTAATAAAAGTGCCTATATTGTCTTACTGACAGTAATATTGATTCATTTACATTTCTTATTCATGCAAACGAAAGTAATTCAAATGAACCCAAAATACTTGGGAAGGAACCAAAAATGCTGTTAAAATTTTACTAACTGGCACCTGTGGGCTGGGGCAAGGGGAAGAGAAGAGGTAAAAAACTGTGTGTGTCTTATAGGCGACTTTGCATTCTAAACATTTCGGCCAGGTGCGAATTTTAAAATTTTAACAACAAAAGCCAGACATTTGAAAATCTATAACCAACAAACGATTGAGGTACAAATTGCAAGCTTTGGGGTAGAATTAGGATCAGTACCTAAGAAGAAATTATTGTACAAGTTTAAAATCGATCGGCGAAAAATGTGAGGTTAGGGTGACCTCAGCCACTTATTTGATAGCATAATATGCTATCAAATAAGTGGCTGAGGTCACTTATAACATATTATGTTATATAGAAAAGTGACATAGGCAGTTTTAAGCACTTCTAAATTAAATTTTAATTATTTCCTTATTTCTTTAAACATTGTTACAATTTTTTAATACCTTTTTTTTTAAACAATAAATAGTTTTTGTAAATACTTTTACTCCGCTTCAATACACTCGTCCTTGACTACTTAAAAAATACATGTATGTATATATACATTAAATAAAACTACACCCTATAACTTCTTAAGGCTATTGTAATTTTTAAGGAATATAACAGTTTATAATGCAAAATAGACTAACTCTCAAGACTTAAAATACTCGGAAATTAATGTAAGAGGTTACTTTAGATGAGTAGCTCTTATTATCATCAACATAATTTTCAAGACAGACAGGTATTCGAAGTCTTAAGAGTTAGTCTGTTATGAATTATTATATTTCTTAAAAAATGATTTTATTATTATCAATCACCCCGGTCTGGAAACGATTTTTAGCTCAACTTTCATATAACTCAAGTTTTTTTTTATAATTCAATTATTTAGAGCTTTGGCACTTTTTAAGATCAAATCTATCGATGCCTTTTTGAGAAAAACGATTTTTATTTGTTTAAAAAAAAAATACGATATATTTAAAAATTATTTAGATATCCAAAAAAAAATTAAATATGTCATATTTATTTTTTGTTAAAACAAATGAAAATCGTTTTTCTCAAAAACGCATTGATAGATTTTTTTAAATTTTGTCTTAAAAAGATGCCAAAGCTCTATATAATTAAAATATGAAACATAACCATTAACACCATAATTATCATAGCAATTTCTTCTACTTTTAAAAATGTGCAAAAGTTATCCTAGTAGACACTCAAATTAGTGAATTTATTTCTGAACATAGGTAGCAATAATACTTCTGTATCAGAAATATTTGGAACAGTTGCTTTATCTAACACTTAGAAAACCTTGAAAACCAGGCATAGGCACATCAATGAAGTGGAGAAGTACGGAGTTGATCGGAACTAGGGGCTAATGGGAAATCGGAAATCTATATTCTACCACCAGATTTGGTCAAATATGGGGTCCTCCATGTAGCCCTAGAAATGCACGTTAATACGGATTTAGATCAGCCTCTGTCTGTCGAGAATCGTGTCATACTAGACCCATGTTCCAGCAATCTAATAGGGCAAATAGGTAGATTTGGTTATCTGGATAATATCTGGAATATTTACAAGTATTTTTTATAACTTCAATAATTCTTATTTTTTTGTATACTAATTTTAAAAAATAAGTCATTGTTTAGTATAAATGAATAAAAAAAAGAGATTTATTGTATTCAATCATAGAAACAGGATTAGAGTTACAAAGTATAAATTGACAACCAATAACAATAAATTTGTTAATTTTATCATAAATATTCTTAATGACAACATATTTTACATAAATTATAAAAAGAATATTCCATCCTTTTTTATTTGGTTTAATTAATGAATCAGGTGATATTTCTAGTAGACCTTATTTCCGCTATATAGAGCTTTTTATTATCTATTATTACTTAAAATCAGAGTTTATTTATTGGTATTATAGGAAAGTTGCCTAATTTCAGATACCATTTACAATTTATCCAATATTGAATCTATTCAATATACCTCCTATAGGAGGTATTACTTTTTGATAATTTTTTTAAATAACAACATACAACTTATTATAACGAACCATGGTTTATTGTGAAAACAATTTTATTACAGTTTAGTTTTTTTCAAAAAACACGCATTTTTGTGCATTAGAAAAAGGGTTCCTAGTTTCAGACATATCAAAAAAAAAATTCAAGAGTAGATCTGGATCCCTTTGCTTTTATTTCTTGTTATTCCTTGACATTTTGTTCTGCAAATAAGAAGTAATTTAATTTCGAATTTTTTGCGAATACCTACTACAGGATCCATAATTTTGCCATTTGCAAGTTAAACGATTTGTGCTGCTATTCAACGGGGAGAAGATCTACCGTTAACATATTACAGGACAGATTTATTTTGACTTTGGCTTCACATAAAAGTAGGTTTCTGTTTACCTCTGAAGATAGTATCTTAGATAAACTACTATCCGAAATTAGGAAACCATCCGAAATTAGTCGTCTTTCCTATACATCTCCATATTTTTTTATATATTTATTTTTCATCTATCAATTATAATAATTTCATATAAACAGCATCATAATAACCTACACTGAAAAAAAAGTTATTTGCATCAATTTAATATTTGGTTGGAAATGGACAAATAAATATTTGGTTGTGACAAATAAATTTTATATCTATCAAATAAATTTTATTTATGTCAAATAAAACATTTTGTTTCCATTAATAAATCATTTTGAAATGAAACTTATTTGTTTACATGAACTAAATATTTATTTGACCCAAATAAAATTCATTTGACACAACCAAATATTTATTTCTCCATATCCAACCAAATATTTAGTTGACGCAAATAAACTTTTTTTTCAGTGCATGTCAATAGTAGCGGGCGTTATAGTTATTTAAGTAATAAAGACAGTAAGTGCATTTTACCGGTTGAGGATTATTTAGGAGATCTAGATAAACTCGAGATATCCAATAATATCTGAAACCGGTAAAGCACTTAATGGCCGAGATTCTTATTACGTTTTTTACACGATCGAACAAAATAAACCTTAATAAAATTTATAAAAGTGAAATTAAAACTTAAAATTAATATTATTGTAAAAATCATAACCCTTTTCCTTGACAGAAAACGTCACAATAAGACTCTATAAAAATGCATAAAACCGAAAATGCGTTTTTGTTTTGTTTGTAGATACATCTTGTTTTAGGACTGCAGTATACATCTGTTCTTTATCATTTCTACTCAATAGGGCTGCAAACAATTTTTTAAAGTTTGAGATCCTCTTTAATAATAATAGTTATAATAAAAATATTTATTGCCAGAAAAAAAATACATAACAGGTACAGTTGGAATCGAAAAAAAATATTCCTCTTCCGGCAAGATGCTGGTGCCATGCTTTTATAAAGGCGGTAACTCTAGAAAGGTTGAAACGGTGGGATTTTAGAAAAAAGTTAATGTATTTTTTTTTTTAAATCGTTCAATATTTTTTACAGCAGTGAGCTAAAGTAATCAAAGATAAGCAAAAATAATCAAAAATACTGAATATATTACATTCGCAAACAATTTAGCCCCGTGTTGTTCGAAATGTTGACCGCTGAAACAAAGCTCATCATCAAAATAGGGATTTAAATTTAACTAATTTTATTATTTTTTAAATATTAAGCTATTTCTGTGATTATTTTTTAACGTTTTTATCGACCAATCATTTAACAATATTTCTGACCACGTTTTTATTTCTTATTACGTTTTTTACACGATCGAACAAAATAAACCTTAATAAAATTTATAAAAGTGAAATTAAAACTTAAAATTAATATTATTGTAAAAATCATAACCCTTTTCCTTGACAGAAAACGTCACAATAAGACTCTATAAAAATGCATAAAACCGAAAATGCGTTTTTGTTTTGTTTGTAGATACATCTTGTTTTAGGACTGCAGTATACATCTGTTCTTTATCATTTCTACTCAATAAGGCTGCAAACAATTTTTTAAAGTTTGAGATCCTCTTTAATAATAATAGTTATAATAAAAATATTTATTGCCAGAAAAAAAATACATAACAGGTACAGTTGGAATCGAAAAAAAATATTCCTCTTCCGGCAAGATGCTGGTGCCATGCTTTTATAAAGGCGGTTACTCTAGAAAGGTTGAAACGGTGGGATTTTAGAAAAAAGTTAATGTATTTTTTTTTTAAATCGTTCAATATTTTTTACAGCAGTGAGCTAAAGTAATCAAAGATAAGCAAAAATAATCAAAAATACTGAATATATTACATTCGCAAACAATTTAGCCCCGTGTTGTTCGAAATGTTGACCGCTGAAACAAAGCTCATCATCAAAATAGGGATTTAAATTTAACTAATTTTATTATTTTTTAAATATTAAGCTATTTCTGTGATTATTTTTTAACGTTTTTATCGACCAATCATTTAACAATATTTCTAACCACGTTTTTATTTCTGTCCAATCATATTACAGTTATATAGGGAATTTACTACTGTAGAAAATTCTAGTGAGAATCGCTGTAGTACTCAACTTCGAAAAATTAAAACAATTAAAACTCGTAGACCTAATTCATGGTGTAATTAATGAAAAGAACAAATCCAACCAACAATTAACAACTATATCCAGTATTCACCAATATCAAACAAGAACAAATGGACATCTTAGAAATCCAATGCGCCAAACAAACAAAACACAATGCTCACCAATTTATGCAGGAACTGTGCAATACAAGAATATACCAAATGATATTAAAATTATAAAAAATAAACTTAGATTTAAAATAAAACTAAAAATGTACCTTCAAAATATTTAATTTATTTATGTATTTCATAATAGTTAAAAATATTTTTTGTTATTGTATTTTTATAAAAATTTACATATGTTATTATAAGTTAGGCCTTGTCACCAGTTTCATAACTGTATTTGAGGTCATGTATAAATAAATAAATAAAAATAAAATTTTTGTTTTTCAGTATTTCTATTTAACAAGATTTCGTACCTAAAACTAATTAATAATTAAATATGCATAAATTACTATTTATAGTTTTTGTTATTACTTTATTATTTACCAAAAAATACCACAAAATATCCTTTTTATAAAATGTAATGACAGTTTTATAGGTTAACTTTTATGAACATGCCTAGCGCAGTACCGCGCTAGTCAGTACTGAAGTAAGTGACTTAACTATTGACAGAACAATAATTTGCAATTTAAAAATGGACAAAAGGTTTTAGTTTAGCAATTGAGAATGGATTTAAATAAACCAAATTAAAGAATATGCCTGTAAAAATATTAAGATAAGTAATAAAACAATTTTGCGATGAAAAAAATATAAAAGTTGATTTGGGCATAGCCCCTGTAGGGCAATGCCCCGGTCGTAATTATTTCCAGACAGAAAATTTTCATGAAAACAGCGAATTTTCCCGCATAATTCTCAGCATCTTGTGTAATTATTTTAAAATAAAGTAATCCACCCTTAAATTAGGGGTTGATTTATTTTTTTTTAATTTTCTAAGCTCTTTGGGATAATTTATCACAAGATGGGAGTTGCTATTTAAGATTTTAATATTGGGGTAGCTGGAAGTTAGGGGATGAGTGTTACAATATCCAAAATCATATACCTACTTAAGTTCCCCTCAAAAAAAAAACAAACTGACCTATTTTTTTAGAATTTTTACATTGTGCTTAGTTTGAGTGATAGTTGGGGTGACTCATTTTCAAATGATCACCCTGTATAAATTTTTTTGATCCAGAGCAATTTCTGAAGACTTTGAAAACCTGAAAACCATCGTATAATACTCTTACAGCTAGAGCGATTATGTGAAAACAAAAAGTAAAAGTTGTAATGCTAATTATATATAAGGCATTTGTTTATCATTAAAATTGATAAAAAGAAAAATAATAGCATTAATAAGATATAGTTAATAACTTCACATAACGTGTAAATGTTATACAATAACAATAATATAAACAAATATTTAAATATTTACAGGAAGTTTTCTGCCTCATATCACAGTTTGATATTTTTATATCACACTCGTGTGATATTTATGTATGGAGGTTTGCCTAATTTTATTTAGATATTTACCTCGATTCTACGAATTTTATTCACCTTATTTTATAAACCATTTTCCACCTTTCACCACAGCCTTTTATATTTTAAGTGTTTTAATCCAAATATTTCTATTTTTCATGTCAAAAATAGAAACATAAGAACATAAAACATAAGAATGCGATGCCGTGATTGGCTTACAAGATACATGGCGGCACATCAAGCCAATCACGGCATCGCATTGTTATGTATTATGTTCTTATGCGAGCCTGTGAATACGCACTTATTTTACAACTTTAAACTCCTTTGTTGATAACGACTAAAAAAGTCTTTAGTACTTTAAAATAGGGGCGCAAACATTTGTTTAAGGACAGCAAAAAACAAACAGGGACTTTAATTTATAATGATAACCAAATAGTTTTCTATCTTTTGCAAAAATTTAGGTCCTTGTAAAAATATTGGATATAAAGGGATTTAAAATTGATTATGAAGTTTGGTTATCCTAGCTTATTCTACAGTTTATTTATTTAAATTCATTCATTAAAATTTTACAAACATTTCGTAATTTATAGTAGAGGTATTTACGCATACCTAAATATTTTGTAATGACGTACCAGGTACATTTTTAGGTACTACTTAAATGGTAATTAACCTTAAAAAATACAGGATTAGGTGGGTTGCAATTATATTTCATACGTAATAACTTATATAAGAAATCATATGTTACAGCAGCAGGAAAATACTTTTATTTTTATATACCTTAAATTACATTGGAGCAAGGGGTAAACCGCTGACAAAATTTTTTACACCTTTAGGAGGAAATCTTCAAAGATTTCCTCGTAACCTTCAAAAATTTCCTCCAATTTGTACACCAATTTTGCACACCTTTAGGAGGAAATCTTCAAAGAATTCCTCGTAACCTTCAAAGATTTCGTCCAGATTTTCTCCAATTTGTACACCAATTTTGCACCCCTCTAGGAGGAAATCTTCAAAGATTTCCTCTTAACCTTCAAAGATTTCCTACGAAAAGGAGAAAATCGTTAAAGATTTCCTCGTAACCTGAAAGGTTTCCTTCAGATTTCCTCCAATTTGTACACCGGAATTCCTCTGAGGTTTACCCCCCATCTTGGAGTTTACTATATAGTAATATACAGCGCGGTCCAAAAGTCACCCCCCCCCCCTCTTAACTTTTGAACCAGTTGAGATATCGACTTCAAGTTTGGAACTTTTAAATAAGACAACTTAAACTATCTTTTAGCATATATTTAATACTGTCAGCTTTTAAAATGTGGGCAGGGGGCATGGGGGCACATTTTTTAAATGGAAAGGGGGGTCGTGTAATACATCATTTTAAAGCTTATAAAATTCTTCATTTAACTCCATATTTTTTAATTAAAAAAAAAAATTGGGTTTAAAATGGGGTTGAAAATGGGTATTAATGTCAAAATTCCTCTAAAAAAAACAAATAATTTTTTAAAAATGCCTAATTTCATCATAAAAAAATGTTAATTATACTTTTAAACTAATTTTAGTTGACATAAATAAAAATTTATAAAAAAAAAACTTAAAAAATAGAACGTTTTAGCACAAAAAATTGAAAAATCAAAACCTTAAAAAACATTTTTAAAAAATTTTAAAATATTAGTTTAAATAGAGAATTTTATAAGCTTTAAAATGATGTATCACACGACCCCCCTTTTCATTGAAAAAAATGTCCCCCCATGCCCCCCTGCCCACATTTTAAGAGCTGAAAATATCAAATATATGCTAAAAGATAGTTAAAGTTGTCTTATTTAAGTTCTAAATTTGAAGTCGATATCTCAACTCGTTCAAAAGTTAAAAGGGGGGGGGGGTGACTTTTGGACCGCACTGTATATTGAGAAATGGATTGGTGTAAGGAAGGCAAACGGTTTTTTATTTCTTAGTCTTTTTATATTTTTTGCGATATCTCATTCGCGAGCAAGCATTTTTTTATTTTCAATTTAAAAAACAATAGGGATCTTCCCCTCGCAGAACTTGATTTTTCCTAAAAATTTCGTGTCTATTGGATAATTCGTTCTCGAGGACAGACGGACTGTTAGATTAACATTTTAAAAGTTTCTAATTTTACAGGTAAGATGATATTTTAAGAACCAGAGGAACCCAAAATTAAATAATTATTTTTTATTAATTACTATAATTCAAACACAAATTTTTACATGGTGTCCTCTATGGAATAAACACAAAAAATCATTTTTTGATCGAAGTTTGTTTTCCAGTTCACACCGCCAAAAGTGTTTTGTAATTTTTACGTCAAGGGAAATCCAGACTGGAAGTTTAAATCTTAAAAAAAAAAGTTTTTCCTGCTATTAAAGTAATGTTTTTAATATCTACATGTTGGAAATGCCCAGGTACCCATAAAAGAAAAAGAAGACTGACTAAGTATACTACCAAGAACCAACATCAACAAATCGTTAAGAAACTGTTTAAAGACCAGTAGGTAGGTTATTCCGGCGAACATGTATTACTGCTTTCTGCTTCAGCTGGGTCAGACCACATACGCCTTGTAGTAAGAATAGCGATTTCTCCCGTTAGATTAGACAGGGACAAAAGTTCTACGCAAAAAGGATAGAAGATACATACACTCCAACTTCCACCCAACCAAACAAATTCTGTATTTGTTCTTTGTTGAACAAATACAATATTTACTTGGCCGGGCGAAAAGTGTAACTATATTATTTTTATTAAAGCATTTACTGGCGCTATCTAAATTTTAGTAGAATTATCTTATTCTACAGATTCACATTAGCTATGTTCGTTCGTGCCGCTCAGTGCTACACTTTTCGGCCAACCAAATAAATACTGTATTTGTTGTATGAAAAACAAATACAGTATTTATTTGGTTGGCTGGAAAGTGTAGCACAAATGAGATAGAGATAGGCTAGACGTCTTTTGTTTCATAATTCTAGTTGTAGAGAGCTCCATTAATTGTTTTATGGTACTAAGGTACGCAGTACCAAGATCCCGGAACCGGAATTTACCGGGACTGGAACAATTTTTTTGCTACCGGGACCTAACGCCCGAAATTTTAAATTTTACTACTCTTCGGACACCAGACTATTATAACATAAATATAACAAGCCGTGAAAATATGTAATGCTAGGCATTCCATTATACTGCTCACAGTAAATGGTAAAAATCCAAGTATTTTGGAAAATGCAATTTTCCAAAATACTTGGATTTAAAAAAAATAAATAAAAAAAAAACAGTTTTTTTTTAAATTTTAACAATTTTAATATTATTATATCAAACAAAAAATGTTAAAGATAAAAACATGAGATTTTTATTATTATACTATTTACAGCGCCTGCGCTAGAATATTATTATACTGTAGTTTCGAATTTTTAAAAATTTTCAAAAAAATGTCATAGACAAAAAATTCTTGGATATAAATTTGTTTCATCAAAAAATAAGAAACTTTTTTCTTTTTTTTTAATGTCCGCCTATCCGTCTGTCCGTCTGTTCGTCTGATGTCACGATTTTTGTAAAAAGTCCAAACACGATAACCCAAGAACAAATAATTCTATCGACTTAAAATTTTCAGGAAAAATCAAGTTCTGTGAGGAAAAATCTTTGTTTGTCTGTTTTTCAAAGTAATCCCTCCAAAAACAAAAAAGTTATGGGGGTTAAACTTTTTTAAGAATAAAAAAACTATCATTTTCAAAAAATTTGTTTTTCAAAAATCCAAACGAACTAAAAAAAATTGAAAAGTTTTTTTTTGTATTTTTTTTTTTTTTTTTGAAATATATTTGTTTAAAATTTTTTCGTTTTTCTCAAAAAAAATTTTTAAAAATGTTTTGTTTTTTGAAAAATAAAAAAAATAATATTTTTTTCGTTTTTCAGAAACATATTTTAAAAAATATATATACGGTGTATTTGAAATAGGTTCCAAAATTTTAAGTTGATTCTACATCATAAAATATGACAAAAAGTTTCTATAAACATATGTCTAAAAATACGTAGTATGGACCCCTTTGAAAGTGGCTAAAAAATTCGGTTTTTATTTAGTAACTCAGGAAACCTTTGACATATAGCAACGAGGTTTTGTACGTGAACTAACCCTAATAAGGCTCATCTTAGTGTGTTATTTTCATATACTTTTTTAACCAGGAGTGTGCGAAACGGGGGATCCTTAGCAGTTTTTTGTCAAAAACTTTTTTCTGTGTAACTTTTTTGTAATTTTATTTTTGGAATAATTTTTCTCGAAATCGGTTTATCCTACAGTATTACAACAAGAGGACCTTTTTTATGTATTTTGACCTGAGGAATCATGTTCCAACAATGAAATTACAAAAAAGTTACACAGAAAAAAGTTTGGGACACAAAACTGATAAGGCCCCCCTGATTAAAATAAGTACATGAAAATAACATACGAATATGGGTCTTATTAAGATTTGTTAAGGTGCAAAACCTTGTAGTTGTATCTGAAAGGGTTCCTGAGTTATTAAATAAAAACCGATTTTTTTTTTCAACGCATTTTAAGACATATGTTTATAGGAACTTTACGTCATATTTTATGATGTAGAATCAACCCTTAAAATTCCGGACACTATTTCAAATACACCGTGTATATATTTTTTTTTATTTTTTTTTTCAAAATATATTTTTTTAATATTTGGGAAAATTCAATATACTATTTTCCGTTAATAGTATATAATGGAATGCGTAGCACTACATATCTTTACGGCTTGTTCTTGTTTTTGGTACTTACCAGCTGGACTATAAGCAAAGGTTTAGCTAAAGCCGGGTGATTCCTATGACGTATCAAGAGTGATAGTTTCTATAATCTTTCCCCACCTCACAATGTGTATAAAAGATTTTTCATTGCACATGCAACAAGTTATTTCTTGCCTGCTGGGCAACAGAAACAACGATTTTCTTTCCCATCAATTGAGGCAAAAAGTGACAAAATTTTGTGTGCTCCATTTTTTAAACAAGTTAACAATGTGGTCCTTAAGAGTTTTGTGCACACTTTGTTTAGTGTTTAGTTCTGTGTTGGGCAATAGCAAGAAGCCGAATATTATTTTTATTATTGCTGATGATATGGTAAGTCATTTAAAATAAAAAATAAAAATATATATGCAGTTTTTGAAAAAATTGGGAATTTATTAATTTAAAAAATCTATAGAGTGCAGGAAAGGGGAAAAATCGCATTTTTTAATAAAAAAATTAAAAATTTAGCACCATCAAAAAATTCTTTTAAAGAATTAAAAATTATATGCTCAAATTTTTTTTTTAATAAGCTTTAAAACAATGCATTACACGACCCCACTTTTCATTAAAAAAAATGTTCCCCTTATACCCTTTCCTCCATTGTGCCCCCAAAAAATATCAGATATACATCATTTTGTGTTCCCATTAAGCTTTTATAGCTTTTGTTTAAATCTTTTTTCAAATAATGGCCTTTGAAGAACTTTTATTTGTTTATTTATTTAATATTAAGAAATAAAACCTAGAACTCAGTTTTTCATCACTTCCTTTCATCATTTTGCATATTTTTAAACAAAAATATATCTTTCTACTATCTAATAGAAAACTTAAAAATTCTACAAAAACAAATAAAGTTTTCGTACCGAAAAATAACCTATTTCTTAGCATTTTACTTTTCTGCTCGTTACCATGACAGCAAGCGCAAAATTGAATTTTACGCTCTGAGTGTAGGCAACCGGTATGTCAAATTGACATTACATATCTTTACGACTTGTAATAATAGTCAATTTTTTGTGGTAAGGCCGGTTAACCAGTATGTTACTCTTTCTCTGTTTAATTGATAAGTTAAAAAGAGAGAGAAATACATATTCCCCTAACTTGGTTAGTAACCGCTGCTCCACAAAAAATCGGCAATTATAAGGTATCAAAAATATATATTGTTACAGAAAATCATAAAAAATATTTGATGTTATAATTTATTTCAAAAGTTCACTTGCACGCACAAAAGAATTATACGTTCAATTAAATTTTATTTTAAATGTACATACCAGAAACTAACAGATTTTTAAATACCAAAAAGCATAAATATAGTTTAAATATTATTTCGTTTATTAAAAGATTAAAATCCATGTCAAACTTTTACATAGAAGGAACGAGGCAGGTAACTTTTTCGGTGTACTTACCGCAGATTTCCTTAGGATTGGTACATACCGTTATTCTCCGTAGTAAAATAATACTAAACTAGAAAACCGTATGTGCCGCGTTCCTCTTTAGGAGGGCAGCCGAGATCACTGCCCTCCTAAAGAGGAACGCGGCATGTACACCTGACACGTACGGATTTCGAGCTTAGAATTATTTTACTACGGAGAATAACGGTATGTACCAATCATAAGCAAATCTGCGGTAAGTGCATCGAAGATGTTACTTGCCGCGTCCTTTCTATGAAAAATTTTGTTTTGGAAAGAGAAACAGAATAAAGCAAATATAAAAGAATGCAAAATTATGGGTATTTAAGGGCAGTCAGACAAAATTAATAGATAGATTTAATTTTTTTATTTTATTTATTTTATTTCTTCGAACTTAATACAAAGTCGTGAAGAGCCTAAATAAGCTTTAGGCTTGTCCTAGGGGCTCTCCACTAATTTTGATAACAAATTAAGCCAAAACAGAGTAGAAAATACATCTATTGTTTCTAAAGAAATATACATTTCTTATAACAAGACAAAATTAACATTATTATAAAATATTGATCAATCAATAATAAGGTATCAAAAATTTATATTACAGAAAATAAAAGAAAATATTTTATGTTATAGTTTGTTTATTTATTAAAATAAATAATAACTTACACCATCTTCTAAGTTAAGATTTTCAGGAAAAACTTGAACCGGTTGATTTAAAGGTACAAGAAAAAACTCTTCAGATGACATAGTTTTAAAAAATATATATTCACTTGCACGCACAAAAGAATAATACGTTCAATTAAATTTTATTTTTAACATAGATAATAGAAATTAACAGTTTTTTTAATACCTAAAAAGCATAAATATAGTAAGTTTACTTAGGTATTATTTCGTTTATTAAAAAATTAAAATCCATGCCTAGAAAGAACGCGGCAAGTAACTTCGATGGTGCACTTATTGCTTATTTCCTTAGGATTGGTACATACCGTTATTCTCCATAGTAAAATAATGCTAAGCTCGAAATCCGTACGTGTCAGGTGTACATGCCGCGTTCCTCTTTAGAGGGCAGATCAGCAATCAAGCTTTTAATTATAATATATAATATAATATAATAAATTAAGAATTTGAGCAATACAATTTTGGTTTTATTTTTCATATGTTTATTATTCTTTAGTACCTTTAATTCAATGATTACATTCCTTAAGTTGATTAGAAAATATAAATTTTGTTACCAGGCAAATTACTTTAACTTTATTATTAATTTGGTTACGAAACATGGTATAATCAATTTTTTATTTATAATTAATTGTGATAAAAAAATTAAACGTAGAATTTTATTCTACATAATTGCATTATTGCATAATTTTATTATCTTTGACAAAAAGTAAATAAATTGAAGCAGGTTTTATCTCATCACTAAAAATGCAATTTCTCTCAAAAAAAAATTATGTCTCAAAAACTATAAACAATAGACCCATATAATATGATATTAAAATAAAGGTATTTTTATGACAAGTAAGATGTCATAATAAAAAATATACCATTCCATTTAAAAAAATTAAGTCACATGTTACCCACCCTAGGAGGAGCATCCTGTATATTTCAAAATATTTTTAAAATGTGCCTTTTTTAAAACTATACCACTTTTCCCTTTAAAGTTTTTCTCTAAAGTGGATATTTTACTATATATCGACCGAGTCGGTTTCGTTGAGACACCCTGTATAAAATTTTGAATTCGATTGATTCTAAAAGCGTCAGTTTTTGTTCATTTTTGCGGGTGAAAAATTGGACTTTGGACTAGGAGCCAGTTGTAGTTTTGGATGCAAACTTCGCCCACCCCTTTTTTATATTTTTTTCTCGTAATTGTCGTTAGGTTAAAAATTATACACTTTGATTTGATATTGATCAATCCATCAATATGTAAAATCTGTGTATTTTTATTATACCTACCTATTTTTATTGTACTTTAATTATCTATTGATTATCCAGTGGATAATATCCATATTAATATAAATTGGTAATTATTTTTAAAAATAGAATATTTAAAAATACTTTCAATAAAAACAAGTAGTGAAGATATGTAATGCTATCATTCCATTATACAGGGTTATTCTTTTAAATGGTATACCCCCCGTAACTTTTGATTGGAATGAGATATAAACTTCAAATTTGGAATATGCATATCACACAATAAAAGCTATCCTTTTCCATATTTTTCAATTTTTTATTCGGTAAGACGGCGCCAGGGGAGCAATGAGGCAAAATATTTTAAAAAGCACATTAGGTCTTGTGAAACGCCACTTTAAAGAGGTTAAAATTCTATTTAACTGTGTAACTATTTATTTTTTAATATTTTTTTTTTAAATATTTTTTTTCTTCAAAATTATTTTAAGTTTGAATGTTTTGTGCATAAATATTAAAAAAAAAAACATGAAAATGATAAATAATTATAATTAGTCTTAACATGATAATACACCATGTATTAACTATTTTGGCCCTTTTTCGCAAAATTACCCAAATTATTTTTTTTTAATATTTATTTTATCACATTTGAAGATAAAAAAATCTTCAAAAAAACTATTAAAGAATAAATAGTTACATGGTTAAATAGCGAATTTTAAGCCTTTAAAATGACGTATCGTAAAACCTAGGGTGCTATTTAAAATATTATCCCCCACTGCCCCAGTGGCGTTTCACAAGACCTAATGTGCTTTTTAAAATATTTTGCCTCATTGCTCCCCTGGCGCCGTCTTACCGAATAAAAATAAAAAAATATAACAAATGAGTTTTTATTGTGTGCACTGATAGAAATGTTGTTTTAATATAGGCGCCAACCATAATTTCTAATATGTTATAACATAAATATGTTATACGATACAACAACCAGTTGTAGAATTAAGAGGTAAACAACATAAAATTGTAATAAATACAACAACAAATTCTATCTTATGTCATAGTTAGTACTATACTATAGTACAATTTGTGGTTGGCGCATATACAGTGCGGTCCAAAAGTCACCCCCCCCCTCTTAACTTTTGAACGAGTTGAGATATAGATTTCAAATTTAGAACTCCTAAATGTCAACTAAAATTAGTTTAAAAGTATAATTTACTTTTTTTCATTATGAAATTAGGCATTTTTAAAAAATTGTTTGGATTTTTTAGAGAAATTTTGACAAAAATACCCATTTTCAACCCTATTTTAAACCCAAAAAAAAAATGTTTAAAAAAAATAAAAAATATACAGTTAAATGCAGAATTTTATAAGCTTTAAAATGATGTATCACACGACTCACCTTTCCATTTAAAAAAATGTCGCCCCATGCCCCCCTGCCCACATTTTAAGAGCTAAAAGTATGAAATATATGCTTAAAAATAGTTTAAGTTGTCTTATTTAAGAGTTCTAAATTTGAAGTCGATATCTAAACTCGTTCAAAAGTTAAGAGGGGGGGTGACTTTTGGACCGCTCTGTATAACACTATGTTGTTGTATTAATATTAATATCAGTGTGATATGCATATTCCAAATTTAAAGTTTATATATCATTCCGTTCAGAAGTTACGGGGGTGTACAATTTAAAATAATAACCCTGGATAATATATTAAATGTTAACAAGTCCTGGTGAAAAATGCACAATACTGTACGGTCTAAAAGACACCCCCCTCTCTTAACTTTTAAACAAGTTGAAATATCGACATAAAACTTAAAAATCATAAATAAGACAACTTAAACTATCTTTTTGTATATTTGATGTTTTTAGCTCTTTTAAAAAAATGTAGGTAGAAAATATTTTCATATATATTCAAAAAGATAGTTTAAGTTGTCTTATTTATGAGTTACAAATTGTGTATATCTATGTCAATATGGATCGTATCCCGACTTTATAAAACTTAAAACTCATAAATAAGACAACTTAAACTATCTTTTTGTATATTTGATGTTTTTAGCTCTTTTAAAAAAATGTAGGTAGAAAATATTTTCATATATATTCAAAAAGATAGTTTAAGTTGTCTTATTTATGAGTTACAAATTGTGTATATCTATGTCAATATGGATCGTATCCCGACTTTATAATAATATTTTATGGTTTCTATGAGTTTATGTTAAATTTCTGATGAAAACTATCAATATTATTGAAACATGGAATTTCAAATAGCCTTTATCTTTCGTGTGATCAATACGAATCTACTAACGCCTTGATCGTTAAAATCAGCCCAGTGGTTTAGGCTCTAGAGGGGAACAAACAAACATACATAACCCTTTTTCTGCGGTGCTTTAGTCGGATAAACAGAACCAGCACGCAAATTAATTGTGAAATAAATTATTTTTATGACGACTTTCATTAAAGTAGCTATGTGTTGTAGTTTAACCTTGTCATTTGCAATGATCTTGATTTGTTCTTTCGTTGCATAAACCATTCAAGCATTGAACTTGATTATCTAAGAATTGGAATTATTACCTTTAGTGAAGAAATTGGGTATTTTTTAGTTTCGAAAGTTTATTCACCTTTTCTATTATTAAATAATACCTTCTAAAAAAATAAGGAACCTGAAGGATAACAAATTTGGGTTTTACTTTTTGATTCCTCTATTTCTGGAAATCAGCCTATTCACATGTACCATTAAGATTGAAATTTGTGGCAATATTGACGAAAATTGCAAGGTCATTTACGTCAACTGTATTAAAACTGCATGGTATTGTAATTTTTGTCAATATTGAATAGATTTCAATGGTACATGTGAATAGACCTGAATAATTCTATGATTGGTTTTCATTTAATACAACAGAGTCATGGAGAGCCTTTAGCAAACCTTAAGCTTACAGTCCATTGATTTTGAACATGAAATGAACATAAAATATTCTTGTTTTTATGTTCCAAGTTAAAGGCTTTAACTTAAAGCACACAAGCTCATTCCTAATGTATCTGGAGTAATCATGATAAGCATTTATATGCTTCATAAAGAAAGAAGATTTTACAGCAGAAGGTATTTCATTAAGTACATAAAAATATTAAAAGTACACAAAATGCTTCTGAATCTTTTTATTTTCCACATCGTAAAACTTCTATAAATAGAATATTATATAATTATTATAATACTTATATTCAATTATAATTATAATGAACACAGCCACACAAAAAAAAGGTCCGGAATTTTTTAGGAGACCATTGTAGTCCTATATATTTTGAGGCGCTGAATCCGAATTTGAGATCAAAATAGCACCTCATTCTATTAGTTTTGGAGATAACCCCAAAATACCTTATTTTCGAGAATAAAAATAGGGTTTTTTCAGGTTATCTCTAAAACTAATAGGATAAGGTGTTATTTTGACCTTAAATTTAGATTCAGTGCCTCAAAATACATAAGAATACAATGGTTTCCGAGAAAATTCTTGACCATTTTTTTCTCTTTGTTGCCACATATGTAGTCACACAAAAAGGTCAAGAATTTTTTTGGATACCATTGTATTTCTATGTATTTTGAGGCGCTGAATCCAAATTTGAGGTCAAAATAGCACCTCATCAAATTATTTTTGGAAATAACCCAACGAACTAATAACTCTTCTCTCTATAATTGTAAAAACTGACAAAAAACGTAGCCAACATATACATTTGTCTGTCTTACTCGCACAGCTTTGTTCTAACAGAGACAACAATAACAGTTACTGGTAATTGTTATTGTTCAGACCTGAATCAACAACTCAAAACGAAAAATAGGTCTTGGTCCGTTTGTTTTTAGCCCTCCATTTCTCATAATTCTTTATTTTAATTTAATTTTTTTATCTATAGGTATATAGATATCAATAAGAAAGCTTTCACGAAAATATTTTTTAAAAACGTGGAACGTGCTCATTACCTATAAAATTACAGAATCTAATTTAACCATTTTAAAGGTAACATTTTCAAAAATTATAAATATTTTTTACCTTTTTTTCAGGGTTTTAATGATGTTAGTTTTCACGGAAGCAACGAAATCCCTACACCCAATATCGATGCCCTGGCATATAATGGAGTAATTCTCAACAATCACTACACTCAGGCATTATGCACACCATCGAGGTCGTCATTACTCACGGGAAAATATCCCATTCATTTAGGTAAGAATATCCAAAATTGCTGTACTATGCATAATAAATATCTCCCAAGGGAAGGTAGCCTATATCGTACCGGTCCACAAATCGTACTTTTTTAATTTCTCTAACTTCGAAAAGATTTTTGAGACAACTTATGACTTTCAATAATAGCTAGCTTGGAGATAAATTCTTACACACAATTTGGTCGTTGTAAATTAACCTCAAGGTTATTTTTAATTTATTGAAATAAAATGCGTGCTTACAAAAAGTAATACCATTCGTAAAAGGTTTAATATTTTTATATAATTTCTTTTTTACTACAAAGGGTGTTATGTATGCCATTTAAAAATATATTTTTAGCAAATATAAGTATTTCTATATACCAAGTAAATTAAATAATTTGAACCTATGTTTTATTAGGTAAAACTTGGACGACGACATTAGAAAAAATAGCTTTACTTGGGTTATTTGTGACATTCTATATTAAAAACACATTATTTGTAAACTAATTTTTATTTAAATTGTGTCTCCAGATTATTTCGTTTTAAAGTTATAACGATTTTTATTCAGGTATGTAAAACGGCTAAAATTAAATTTAACCTAAATGTTGAACATCAATAAGGCTGTGTTTATGTCATTTTCTTTTTGTCAAATTTATTACTTTTCTGTAATCAAATTAAAGTCAATTTAATAATTTACTTTAAAGAATATTTCGATCACTTAAATTTATTTATTTTCAGAAAAAATATCTCTGTTATTGTAATCGTGAGATATAAAATGATACACGGATGGTATGGCTTAACAGCATACCAGGATTGTATAATTTGTGAAAGAAGAATAAATACAAACGTTTAAAACAAAGTGTAATTAAAGCATTAAGGCTATAGATCTAAGTAAAACGTAATACAAAAACGAACAATACAAAAAAATTAATATTTTGTTGGCCCTCCATTAGAGCGACGCACTGCCTGACATCTCCTAGGCATAAAATTAAATTATTAATGTAATCTTGTGGAATTAAATTAAATTAAATTAAATTTGATACATAGAAAATAACATAAACATGGCCATGTTGATATTCAACATTCAAGTTTAATTAAATTATAATCGTTTTGCGTAACTGAATAAAACACGTTATAACTTTAAAACAAAATAAGCTAGAGACACAATTCAAAAAATTGATTTCTCATAAATAGTATATTTTTAAAATAAGATGTCACAAATAACCCAAGTAAAGCAATCTTTGCTATTGCCGTCATCCAAGTTTTACCTAATAAAACATAGATTCCGTTTTTTTAATTTTTTTTGGTATATAGAAATACTTATATATCTTAAAAATATATTTTTAAAAGGCATACATAACACCCTTTGTAGCAAAAAAGAAATTATATAAAAATATTAAACCGTTTACGAATGGTATTATTTTTTGTAAACCCAAAATTTATAGGTGTTCCACTTCGAGTGCTGACGAGTGTATTTAAAGAAAATCTATTTTCAACTGAATTTCTAAAAAAAACAGGTTCTCCGAGTGTAAACGAAATAGCTTTTAACTGAGTGCATCGATTTGATGTTTTTCAGCTATTTAAATTTAAAAAAAAATCAAAATGTCTTATCCAATGTAATGCAAAATTTTATGAATATTGGATTTTGATAAAAACAGTATCTATAGATATTTTCGAAGATGCTGAAACCAAATTCATTATTGAAAATAAAAAATTCCAAATATAGTAAAATTAAAGTCGCAAGCAAGTTGCAAAACAACTTTACACTACGATATTTCAAGAACGCTTTGACCCAGAGATTTGAAATTTGGAACAAATGGAATCTAAGTAGTAAAGATTTTTTTTTCAAACTTCAAGTCTCTATGCCAAAGCGTTCTTGAAATATCTTAGTTTTATTTTTTTTTCAACTTGCTTGAAACTTTAATTTGACAATAGGATCGAATTTGATAAATTTATAATATTACCTACAGACAATTTGTCAAAATTTTTTGAAACAAAAAAAAATCAAAAAACGATGGTCGCTATGATTTCGGCCGTTTGAAAAAAAAAAGTCCCGTTTTTTATTTAGTCGATCCAAATGGCCGCAATCATGGCAACCACCGTTTTTTATGTTTTTTTTTTAATTTTATGGCCAAAAATGGCACTTTAAAAATTTAAAAAAAAAATTATTTTTTAAATATAAATAAACATACCTACAAAATTTTAAAATGATACCTTTTTTCTTTTGTTTGTTTTTTTTTTTAATTTGAAGGTAGAAAAGAATTAAACTGTATAATTATACCTCGTAAATACTTCCCATATATCATTTAAACCTGATACTATCGATTATAATGAGAACATAAAAATTCAGTAGTTTATTGTATAGTTTGTCCCATTTTTGCTCTATTTACCATGAGATATTTCAACCTATTTAATAAATCAAGACACAATAATATATATAAGTATTTAATTAACCTTATTGCATATTTAATTTTTTCTCCGACCCAGCCAGACATTGTATTTAATAAAATGTTTTTTTTTATTATTATTTTAAAGAATAGTATATTCTATGACTAGTATGGAATAGACAATATTCCTCGCGAGCGGAAAGTTTGTCATACGAGCCGGTAGGCGAGTATGACGCCCCGCGAGCGCGGAATAACTATTCCATATGTGTTGTAGACTATACTTTTTCTTCGACTGCAAATATAAAACACTGTATGGGTTTAAACTGCGGACAAGGTTAAAAATAATGTTTTTTGTGACTCGACATTGCAAATGCAACAAAACACATATTTTTAAATAAAGCAATTAATGTTATTTAATAATTTTATCAAATCAGTACTTAAAAAATATTTTTATTTAATTTTAGCACATATTTACAAATTATAATGCAAACATTGAAGGTTATGTCAGATTGTTGTGACAGATATCAGGTTTAAATATTTAACAATAGATGGAGCAGTTTTAATTATTTTAAACTAAATTGATAAAAAACTGGTCAAATATTAATAAAAACTAATAAACTTTATGTAATTTTAACGCAAAACTTTAAATTGCATTAAATTATTCAATATTTCATGGTAAAATATATATATTTTTGCTAATTTTCCTACAGTTTTCTTTACTTTTATAAACAAGAGATGGCACTACATGTGCTCATTCTAACACTTGATACGGAATATTTATACAATATCTAGAGTTAGAATGGATTCATGCTGTTTAAAATGTGTGTGCATTTGCTTACATTCTAAAGCACTCGTAGAAAAATGTGTTTTTAATATATCTTGCTAGCACTATGAAGTTAGTCCCTAATTAATTGTTTCAAGCAAAAAATGTTTTTATTGAAAAAATGCATAAAACTAGAAATCAATATGTAAAAATAAATCCCGTGTGCAAATCCATTGGGGTTGAATATATTTTCAAAGCACCGAGGTGAACCGTGCATATTAAGATATACCCGTGTAATAATTATAGGTAGCTTCGCAGATTTACAGCATAATAACATATAATATTTCTCTTATAGGTTTACTTTGGTCCCCGAACAATTTTGTTCAAAACCAAAAAAAATTGTTCCAAAATAAATAGCATAATGTATTTTTTTCAGGAAAATTACGCTCGTTAAATGATTTAATCAATCCAAGTTAAAAAAAAAAATAATAAACAAAAACAATAAAGTTATTAGAATAAGAAATATTCCAATATAATTTAATTAGGTATAGCTTAAGTTTTTATTTATATAATTTAAAACTAGTTTAAAAGTTTTATTTGTATTTAAAACTAAGTATTTCAAGTTTGAAGTCTATATCTTAAATCCTTCAAAGTTAAGGGGGTTTGATTTTAAGCCGCGCAGTATTTAATAGGCTCATACATTGTCAGTATAAGTACTACATTAGAAATAAAATATTTATAATATAATATAAA
>OY294050.1:18271596-18305942 GCA_958510825.1 Brachypterus glaber
GGTAATTGCAGTGAAAAAAAAAGAGATGACTATAAAATATATCAAGATATTATTTGTTCTTAGAATTTTAAACATGGTGTAAACTGTAACGCCAACCCAAAACAAAAATCCCTAAATCAGTCATCAATTTAAATGTAAGTTTTTTTTATAATTTTTTTTGTTTAATTAGCTTGTACACTTGAAAAAAATAGTACTACAGCACTGAACCTTCTAAAATTTTAAAGATTTGGTGTACCTACCTCATACCTACTATTGTTCCAAAAATGTATTTTGGGTCAATATTTGGTGTTTCTTTTAAGGATCTCTCCCTGGAGGTGAATATGACGTATCCTATAGAATGCATGGTATAATGCGGGTCAAATATTTTTATAATAAAAATATAATATATACAGGGTGTCCCAGATCATTCGTTTTTTGGCGTTACTATTAAAGCTATCGAAAAAGTCCAAACGAAATTTATGTCGCTCAATATACACCCAAAAAGCAATATTTATATTTTTGCAGTTTGGATGCCTGTGGAAGACAAGTGAATGTAATAATTTGTTTTTTTATCTCATTTTGTTGTATTTTTTATTTATTCTTCTGTTGTTTTATTCAATTTAGCCTTTACTTGTTGTAATGATTAAGAACAATGATATCATGAAGTATTTTTTTTTTAGTATACTGAGGAGTACGGATACGATATGAGACGAAACATGTCAGTGGACTGGTCTGCAGAAGGAAAATATTCAACAACTTTGTTCACCGAAGAAGCTGTCAAATTAATCCACAATCATAACACTGAAGATCCTATGTTTATGTATTTGGCCCACTTGGCTCCTCATACGGGTAATGATAATGACCCTCTTCAGGCTCCTGATGAAGAAATCGCAAAATTCGCGCACATTGAAGATCCCGAAAGAAGAGTGTATGCAGGTTAGTAATAATTAGGTTTCTAAGGCCTATCCGAAAATATTATTTTCACAAGCAACTTTTTGTTGATTTTACACTTCGTATACTTATTTAAAATTTATTTAAATTTTCAGTAAAAATTTTGTAATAAGGGGGTGAGCCAATTATTGCCATGTTAAGAAGTCTTATTTTTTCCTGTATTCAAATTTATTTGTAATCACCAAAAAGAGACATTTTATTCTAATGGGTAAAAAACAAACGAACTTCAGCAGCTTCAAACAATATTATTGCTTTTTAAAAAGCTTGCATACTCACAATATTAGGAACCCATAATATTGCCCGGGTAATGGCAATAATAGTAAAGAACACAATTACAAAACATTAACAAACTAATAAGAAAATATTGTGGCACTATAATAATTTTAACTGTTTTTAGGTACATTTCGGGACTTTTACATTTACATTTTGTTTAACCTCGTACTATTCTACTTAATTAAGAATCCCCTAAGTCCAGGACATTTTGTGGGCTAGTAGTAGAGGGAACCACCGGCTTTAATTGACTTTAGAACCAAATTATAGGAGTGTCCGCTTCACTTACGCCTTCGCCAAATTTCAATTATTAATTAACTGAAAAAGGAAAATCGGCGCCTGTGAGAATCGAACTCGCGCTATTTGAGTAGTAAACTCGTCAAGTACGACGCGGTAGTCCACTACACCAATCCTCCCATACCCATACCAATAATTGAATGTCTAATTAGAAATTAAATGGTTCATAAAGTATAATTATTTTTTAAATATTTTTGCGAATGGATCGCAGAGAAAAATGTTGTGTGTCTTTAAGACCACTTTACACGGAGCAATTTGTACGCAAGTTTGATGCTATGCAAGTTTGCTGCCAGATATAGCATGAGAACAATTGGACATAGATTTGCCTTTTCACGGAGCAAGTTGTCATCATCATCAATAGTTTGTTTGGGTCTTTAAGAGACAGGCGCAGCCTATGGCTCATTTATCTAAAAAAATACTTGATCTGAATTGAAAGTTGGGGCAGTGAGTCTATGCTCACTGATGCGAGTTGCATCTGTCATAATTTAGGGGGGAGTGAGTCTCTGTTCACTGATGCGAGTAGCATCTGTCATAATTCGGCGCTGGGGAGTGGGTGAGAGGGGGATGGGGAGGGATGGGATAGGGAGAGGAGGGAGCAAGTTGTACGCAAGTTTGGTGCTATATATTGCAAGGTAAACAGTGCTGCCAACCAGACAATTTTGATGTGTCTCTGCGTTTGTTGACAAAAACATAACCTAGCATTTGCTTTTTTCAGGAAGTTTTTTAGTTAGACAGATCGACCTATTATTAATTATAATAATTATTAACATGTGCAGTTGCTACCATATTAGTAAAATAAAATCGATTCGGTAACTTTTTTTCCAGGTTGGTACCACGAAAATAACCATAAAACTTGCGTGAAAATCGCCGAAAAATAGAACATGTTCTAAATAATTTGATGGCATGAAAATAGCCTCAAACTTGCCTGAAGGCATGCGCAGTGAGTGAATAATTCTTGCAACAAACTTGCATAGCATCAAACTTGCGCACAAATTGCTCCGTGTAAAGTGGCTTTAATGGGAACGCAAGTCAAGATTTTCGTTGTCTTTGCGCTCAGTACACAATGCATTTCGAAATATTTATGTATACAATGCAATTATTATTATTTACATATATATTTTTAACTAACTACCTGGGTATTAATAATGAAAAATCAAATTTAATCCTGTTAAATTTCAAGGTCTTAAATGAAGCAAGTGTTTAATTATTATATTAATAATGAGGTATATAAATAATTACATTAATGAATATTATAATTTAACGCATTTATTGTAGTCATCTCGACAAATAATTACGTTTCTAGATCGTTGAATGAATGATTGAATGATCTTTAGACTGATTCAGAACCGGAAAAAGTTCTAGTAGGTACTACTTAGTAAAGCCCTATAGACTATTTATCAAGAGCTTTACTAAATCTCTATATATATTTACTAAGAGCTTTACTACTTAGGGATCCTAGATAAAGTAACAATCAACTTCATTTTATTCAATTTACTCAGCGACCCTACTACTTCTACTACAGTTTAAAAACATATATTGAAACTAATAAATATATTTTTTTCTTTTCAGCTATGGTAACCATGCTGGACAAAAGTGTAGGAAGCGTAGTGACAGCTTTAAGAGAAAAGCACATGCTTGAAAATTCCATAATTGTTTTTATGTCGGATAATGGCGCGCAACCTGAAGGAATACATGCCAACCATGGATCAAATTATCCATTTAGAGGGGTAAGTAAATTAAAAATAATAATGATAGTGATAATAATAATAATAATAAAAATAATACAAATAACACATTTTTTAAAGAAGCCTTCAGGCTATTCAAAAATAACGTTTTAACTTTCAGCTAAGAGATTTCAAATAAGAACGGTATTTTTTTCTCTATTCAAGCAGGCACTACGAACTTATAGTACCTTGAAGTTTTGCTATTTTTGATCTACCTCGTGTACCTTCGTAATACTGGAACTATTTAAATATTTTAGGTAGTTAACTGTACGTTTTATAACATTAAAAAAATCATATTTATAAGTCTTATAAGACCTTTGGCATTAGCACCAAAAGTACAAACAAAGAAAAAAATACTTTGGCGAAAGCGCGCAAAAAAGAATATCGGACCATTGCGTTAAATATGTAATGTAGTCGTGATACTAACTGGCACCTGTAAACTGAGGCAAGGGGAAGAGAATAGGCTTGTAAACTATTATAGTTAGCTATAATAGACGACCTTGAATTTTTTACATTCCACCCAGGTGCCAATTGATATTGAATATACACTGTATATTATACATGTAAATAAAAATGGCCAAATTTTGCGTTACGTAATACTTGAACGTTCCCTTACCATAATTAAATTATAATTTTACATTCCTTGCAAGTACATTCACGCAAAACTCAGAGCAACTCCTAAAATATTAAAATATTAGTCCAAATTAGTAAAAATATATTAATTTTTTCAGGCTAAGGCTTCAAACTGGGAAGGGGCCCTTCGTAATATTGCTGCAATATGGAGTCCTCTGATCAAAAACCCACAAAGAGTGTCTAATCATATGATGCATATTTCTGATTGGATGCCGACACTATTCTCTGCTGCAGGTAATTAAACTAAATTTTAGATTCTGAAATTGAATCGGTCAGTTGAAAAACAGTACAATTCCAAAAATAGTCATTTTGAACTTTGTTCCAAATTTGAAGTTGATATCTCAGCTTGTTCAAAAGTTAAGAGGGGGCGACTTTTGGACTTTTGGACGGGTACGGGTATACAGAGCGGTCCAAAAGTCACCCCCCCCCCATCTTAACTTTTGAACCAGTTGAGATATCGACTTCAAAGTTAGAACTTTTAAATAAGAAAACTTAAATATTAATATTTAATACTTTTAGCTCCTAAAATGTGGGCAGGGGGGCATGGGGGCACATTTTTTAAATGGAAAGGGGGGTCGTGTAATACATCATTTTAAAGCTTATAAAATTCTCCATTTAACTCCATATTTTTAAATTTAAAATAATTTTTTTTTTGGGTTTAAAATAGGGTTTAAAATGGGGTTGAAAATAGGTATTAATGTCAAAATTCCTCTAAAAAAACAAATATTTTTTTAAAAATGCCTAATTTCATCATAAAAAAATGTTAATTATACTTTTAAACTAATTTTAGTTGACATAAATAAAAATTTATAAAAAAAAACTTAAAAAATCGAATGTTTTAGCACAAAAAATTGAAAAATCAAAACCTTAAAAAACATTTTTAAAAAATTTAAAAATATTAGTTTTAATAGAGAATTTTATAAGCTTTAAAATGATGTATCACACGACTCCCCTTTCCATTGTACCGTAATTAATACGTTCACTGCCAACGGCTAGTTTTGACAGCGGAGCAATGGGTATGGGCAAGGGAAAAATAGAAAGAATTGATTTATGTTGTTAGGGGCGCCAGTTACTTTAGCTTTTACTCCTTTAGGTAAGTAACAACCTAGTGTAAATACTTAAGCTTTTCAGTTTGAGAAAATATAACCCCTAAATAAAATAAGATAATTCATTTGAGAAATTTATTATAAATAAACTTAATGAAAGCACATCAAGTAATGTATTAATATATATAAAAAATATGTGTAATTATATTAAGATATAATTAAAGAAATCTTAATAAAAATTACTAAATTCAGAAATCATTCGACTTAAATGTATAAAGAAAACATGAAGTTCAGCAAGCACCAAGAAATGTATGTAAACAACAATCATTTCTTGCAGTGTATAAAAGTCATGCTTAAATTAGAAATCATTTAATCAAAAGTATGATATTTAATAATTAATAAATGAGATTAAATGTTTTAAAAAAAATAAGTACCTAAAAATGAACAAAAGCCAGAAGGGCATATAGTATTAATCAATACTATATCAGATCTGATAAAGTTTACAGTTATAAGAATATTGAAATAAAAGAATTTAAAAATATGAAATATTGCTTTCAAAAGTTTTCAGAAAGAGTACTTAGCTGGTTTCTGCAAAATCCATGAGGTATGAATTCCATCGTCTCCATCTGTGCAAGTCTCCCCTATGCTGATGAATTCATTTCTCAAATGAAAGAAAAAAAAATATAGGCTGTCCCATCTACTTTGGAAAAATTATCTTCCAGGATAAAATGTACGATTGAAAATGTTGTCCGGGATTAAATATGCTTTTGAAAATTATGTCCAATATAAAATTGTCTGCTAGACGGTTACATAGAATTTATCTATGCCAAAAATTACAGAACCATGTTCCAACAGAACATCACTCCATGCGGAGAACTTGTATATCAAATATACCAAAATAAACTTCAACTTAAATTAATATAATTCCATATTAATGGTATAGAAATGGTGAGTAATTAATGGTAATTAATTAATGTAGTAATAATGGTCTAGTGATTGTGCTTAATTAATGGTGATGTCATTCTAAGTCTTCGATGTCCATCGAAACGTTATAAATGCGTAATTGTAGAAAATAACAGTTATAATATCTTCCGCATTGTTTAAATATTCATTTTCACTAACTTTAAATAAAAATACATGAAGGATTACTTCGATGATTACAGAAAATAAACACTCGTCAAAATGACACCACCATTGTACAGAGTTTATTAAGAAGGAGCGAAAATCGACCTTATCAACCGGTATGAACCCTTCAGGTAAATAAAATCCTATTTCTGAACTATTAGCGACATCTATGCAAGTCATTATCAACTACAGTTTTACCGTATAGGATTCCTAATAAAGGTAACGAAAACTACACCAAAGATAATAACCAAAAAGACTATTTCCTAATAAATCCGTATTAGTGATATCTAACCTCAAAATATTACTCTAAGAAACAAATATAAACAATACTTATTGTTTATCAGCAAAACTAATAAAAATACGAACAGAATACTAAGTGTCCTGTGAACTAAGTATAAACAAAATACTGAATCTAAGTGAGCAGTTCCAGCAAACTATTTTCAACAAATTCTGGATTATCCCGAAGAAATAATCATACGAAACTTTCCAGGAGAGACAAGCTACAAATGAAAGCCAGTGAAATACAACCCTCAATAGACTCTGAAACATATAAAAACCAGGTAAGTCCATAGACAAATGCACCATAGAGAAATAAGTCATATGATTCTTTATTATTAAAAATCATATTCTAATTATGTTTTCTTTATGTTATTTTCAGGTAGAACTATGGAATAGAGACTTATATGGTTAGAATTCAGTTCCTGCTACAAAATACACCATTTAAAAAAATGTCCCCCCATGCCCCCCCTACCCACATTTTAAGAGCTAAAAATATCAAATATATGCTAAAAGATAGTTTAAGTTGTCTTATTTAAGAGTTCTAAATTTGAAGTCCATATCTTAACTCGTTCAAAAGTTAAAAGGGTGGTGGCTTTTGGACCACACTGTATAATAAAACGTGTTATTTGCAATGCTTGTTATTTCTTACTATCGTATAAATTAAACTAAAACAAATTTATTAAAAAAACAACGAAAAAAAAAATTCTGTGGAAAAACAGAATTGTTTTTCCCAACAAATTGCGCTTCTTATGTATCGGTCTAGTTAAACACTACAACTTACTAATGCATGCAAACACTGTATAATTAATATTTACCGAAATAAAGGGTTTTTTGTGTTTATCTTAAAACAGCAATTTTGGACTAGCACTGTTTTAAATTAAACTAAAACAAATTTATTAAAAAAACAACGAAAAAAAAAATTCTGTGGAAAAACAGTACATGTCCACGGTTTAATTTTTTCTGCAATTCATTAATGAATTGTTTTTCCCAACAAATTGCGCTTCTTATGTATCGGTCTAGTTAAACACTACAACTTACTAATGCATGCAAACACTGTATAATCAATATTTACCGAAATAAAGGGTTTTTTGTGTTTATCTTAAAACAGCAATTTTGGACTAGCACTATTTTACAACTGACCGATTCAATGGAGCTCTCTACAACTAGAATTATGAAACAAAAGACGTCTACTCTATCTCATTTGTGCTACACTTTCCAGCCAACCAAATAAATACTGTATTTGTTTTTCATACAACAAATACAGTATTTATTTGGTTGGCCGGAAAGTGTAGCACTGAGCGGCACGAACGAACATAGCTAATGTGAATCTGTAGAATAAGATAATTCTACTAAAATTTAGATGGCGCCAGTAATTTCTTTTATAAAATTAATATAGTTTCACTTTTCGCCCGGCCAAGTAAATATTGTATTTGTTCAACAAAGAACAAATACAGAATTTGTTTGGTTGGGTGGAAGTGGGAGTGTATGTTGTATTCTATCCTTTTTGGGTAGAACTTTTGTCCCTGTCTAATCTAACAGGAGAAATCGCCATTATAATTGAATCGGTCAGTTGTAAAACACTTATAAGTGTCTGAAATGTAAAGTTTTTGCACACCAATCCTCATTATTTTGAAAATCTCAGTTTTATTAACGTTTGGACTTTTGGACTTTTTACAACTTTCACCGTTTTATTTAATAATTTTTATTCTTATCCTTAATTTATCCTAGTTGACTAAAATACGTGACCCTCGACGAAATAAGGTGGGTGTCGGGTAGGTACTCAAAAGTATGCAGAACAACATGGATCCATAGAATAGGTGAAAAAAAGTTTTTTCGCATACAACACACCTTTTTTCGTCGAGGGTCATATACATCATATTTATTTATTTTCCAAATACACCGCAAGTACTTATAATAATATGGTTTTGATTATTCAACTATATGGTACCATTAATTTAATTTATTAATCAGCATTTCTTATTTTCTAGGTTTGGACTTATCCCAATTGGGTAAAATGGACGGTATGGACATGTGGAAGTCAATCTCTGAAGATGTTAAAGGTCCAAGAACCGAAATTCTCCATAATATTGATGACATATGGAATATTGGATCTCTAAGACAGGGCGACTGGAAATATGTATATGGGTCAGCTTCAAAAGGATTAGCTGATCATTGGTTTGGAAACGATGGAAGAAGCGATATCTACCATTATGATGAAACTGAGGTGTTAAAATCCCCAGCTGCTAGTGCTTTAGCTGGTATCATAACATTTCAACAAATCAAAGAAAAAAAGAAAAAACCTCACCAAAATTTTACCATAAATCTGTTAGATGCGGAAAAGATACAAGAATTAAGGGAAAATTCGAGAATTAAATGTCAAAAGATCAATCCTGAAGATCAGCCAGAAAATTCAAAATGCTTCCCTATGGAAACTCCATGTTTGTTTAATATTAAGGACGATCCATGTGAGATTATAAATCTGGCTTCTGCACGACCAATGTTGGTCTCTAACATGGAACAAATGATAATGAAATACAGAAAAACTGCATTACCGATCATAAATAAGCCAAGAGATCCTAATGCCGATCCTAAGAAATGGAACAACACATGGACTAACTGGCAAGATTGTGAATACGTCGTGAAGCAGAAAATATTTTACAACCATCTTTCCCCGTTAACGATAGGATTGGTTGCTGCAAGTTGTGTAGGATTTTTAATTGTAGCCATTATTTTGGTTTTTGTCGCACTCAAGAAAAAACCAAAGAGGAGTAGTAGGCCTTCATCTATTATTGAGGATGCTGAATCGGATAGTCTTAAATGTGATTTAGAAAGAAAACTTTCTAATCAATTTGAAGATAAAGAATTAAGATTAATGAATAATTTAAGAAATGAAATAAGGACTGTAGAATAATTAAGGCATTATTACTTTTTCTTTTTGGAAGAAAAATGTATTTAGTGAAAATGACTGTAAATATTTAGTTTCGGTAATTTCTTATAGAAATTATTTGAAGCAAATTCTAGCTTTAATTTTGTTAATTTATTTGTACAAAAAAAAAATAAAACAAATACAATAAAAATCTTAAAAAATTGTTTTTCTTTCCTTAACATTTATTTATTTCTTTTTATGGAGATACAGTTGATTTCAACAAAACTGGAAAGGTGGGGTTAAGTAAAATTTCATGTTTTCCATGTTAGTTGTGTGAATGTGGATTATTTAAATGGGGTTATGCCTGTTTGAAAAATAAGGTTAGTTTAACCATATTTTAGATTTTAAGCTTTCACGGCCATTAAGATATAAAGAACTTTCACTTTCGGGTTTAGACCGTGTTAATGGATTTTCACTTTCCGACGTTTCGTCTCTTACTACTAGAGACATCTTCAGGGATTAATCTGAAACTAAGTTTCGAATCAAATTGTGTCACTATTTATGACGAGTTGTGGTTATTCACCCGTGACGAGGTTTTTCCTATCAAAGACTTCCATATTGCAGGTAAGTGGTAACCAGTGTCCCGATTGATATTGTTAGGATGCTTGATGATTTCTATCGATTCCCGTATCTTCCTTGGCATTTTTCTGTTTTCTGTTAATATTTGTTTTGTTTCAGACAAATTGATTTTATGACCTGTTTCATGTACATGTTCGGCTACTGCCGATAAGGAAATTTGTTTCTTTCTTATATTGCGCTCATGCTCTTGAAGTCTTGTAGAAATTTTTCTCTTAGTTTCACCTATGTAAACCGTACCACAGGAGCAGGGTATTTTATATACGCCTTCTGAACTCAGGGGTATTTTGTCTTTTGTTGAAGTCAAACATTGACCTAATTTTTGGTTGGACCGAAATATAGGCTTAATATTTGACTTCTTCAAAAGTTTACCTATTTTATCCGTGATACCGCTTACATAGGGAAGTATAACTTGTGTCTGTCTGTTATTGTCACTATTGTCCTGTTGTTTGGGTCTGGGATTTCTGTATTTGTATATGGTCTTATTAATGTCTTTTTTGGTATAACCGTTCATGGTCAAGGCTTTGGTTAGTTTAAGGAGTTCTGTGTCTAGGGAATTCTTGTCTGAAATCATGAATGCCCTATGAACAAGTGAATTAACTACCGAGCGTTTTTGAGAGGGATGGTGATGTGAAAATGCGTTTAGGTATCTGTCAGTGTGGGTTTTCTTCCTGTATACCGAGTGTCCTATTGAGCCATTTTCCGTTTTGTAAACCAAAACGTCCAAAAAGGGAAGTGATCCGTTGTTCTCAATTTCCATCGTAAACCGTATAGATTTATGTTGGGAATTGAGGTGATTTAGAAAACCTTGAAGGCTTTCCATGCCATGGGGCCAAATAGCATAGACATCGTCTACGTATCTGCGCCAAATTTTAGGTTTTAATGGAAATGACTCAATAGCTTTTTTCTCGAAGTATTCCATGAAAGCATTGGCCGCAGGGGGTGATAATGGGGATCCCATTGAGTCGCCTGACACTTGTTCATAGAACTCTCCCTGTATCAGAAAATATGTAGATGTCAGACAAGCTTCGAATAATTTACATAACTTAGGGTCAAGATTTCCAGGATTCACGGATCACTTCCCTTTTTGGACGTTTTGGTTTACAAAACGGAAAATGGCTCAATAGGACACTCGGTATACAGGAAGAAAACCCACACTGACAGATACCTAAACTCATTTTCACATCACCATCCCTCTCAAAAACGCTCGGTAGTTAATTCACTTGTTCATAGGGCTTTCATGATTTCAGACAAGAATTCCCTAGACACAGAACTCCTTAAACTAACCAAAGCCTTGACCATGAACGGTTATACCAAAAAAGACATTAATAAGACCATATACAAATACAGAAATCCCAGACCCAAACAACAGGACAATAGTGACAATGACAGACAGACACAAGTTATACTTCCCTATGTAAGCGGTATCACGGATAAAATAGGCAAACTTTTGAAGTCAAATATTAAGCCTATATTTCGGTCCAACCAAAAATTAGGTCAATGTTTGACTTCAACAAAAGACAAAATACCCCTGAGTTCAGAAGGCGTATATAAAATACCCTGCTCCTGTGGTACGGTTTACATAGGTGAAACTAAGAGAAAAATTTCTACAAGACTTCAAGAGCATGAGCGCAATATAAGAAAGAAACAAATTTCCTTATCGGCAGTAGCCGAACATGTACATGAAACAGGTCATAAAATCAATTTTTCTGAAACAAAACAAATATTAACAGAAAACAGAAAAATGCCAAGGAAGATACGGGAATCGATAGAAATCATCAAGCATCCTAACAATATCAATCGGGACACTGGTTACCACTTACCTGCAATATGGAAGTCTTTGATAGGAAAAACCTCGTCACGGGTGAATAACCACAACTCGTCATAAATAGTGACACAAGTTGATTCGAAACTTAGTTTCAGATTAATCCCTGAAGATGTCTCTAGTAGTAAGAGACGAAACGTCGGAAAGTGAAAATCCATTAACACGGTCTAAACCCGAAAGTGAAAGTTCTTTATAGTTTAACCATGTCAAAAATCATATGTTATTCTATGCATTTGTGTTTAGTAAATACTATTTGGATTTTGAAGCGTATCTCTATTGTTAATTACTGTATTTCTGCTCTAAAATATCCCTATTCTAAAATGTCTATTATTAAATCCCCTTATCAATATATTTTGTATCTAATAAACTTGTTTTAAATACCTTTATTTTTAAAAAACACTACTATTAATAGTAATTATTAATAGTAATTACTTATATTGGTCTCCTACAACTAGGTATTCCTCATAGTTCCTTAATTTAAAAATTATAATTATGGGTTTTACACCAGTATTCTTCGAGTAATCTTGTTTTTCTGCTTTATCTCTCCCAATTTTAAAAAAATACACCAAATTTTTTTGACTTTGACATTGAAGTGGCAATAACAATATTGACACTAAATTTATTAACAAGTAAACAAATATTTGTCAAATGAAAGATAGTTTACAATGTAATTTTTTTTTATAACCCCACTTTTCCAGTTTTGTTGAAATTAACTGTACTTGTAATTAACTGCAAAGAAAATATATATTAACTCTAATTGTAATTAACTGCAAAGAAAATATATATTAACTGTACGACAAACCAATATTGCAATATCATATGCAACTTCATGAAGTTTTAAAATATTTTGTGGAGATACGACAATTTAGTTTCGAAATTTAAGCATATATTGATAAAATGTTTGTTGGACACTAAAGTACTTTTAGGGCCACTTGCTCCTGCAACTTTTGGTCTGGGATTATCTCAGCTAAACCGAGTTTAAGTTAGAAATGTTGCGTTCTGATTGGTCGGCCGTCAACTTAATCCAAGTTTAAAGTTAAACCATCATTGGTGCAAGTGGCCCTTAACTGTAGATATACAAATTGTAAAAATCTCAAAATATCCGAAAATGGAGATACGACAAACCAATACTGGGGGACGAACTGTTAACGGAAGAAGAAGAAGAAGAAGGAATTTCTAACCTATAAAAAAATTAATTTGACGTAAAATCGTATTTTGTCTTATAAATAAATCATAAGCAAATACTAATAAAATACAGAAAAAATGTCTTCTTCTGATACTATACAAGTGAGTTCGTTGCCGCTTCCGCCTATGCAGTATGTAAATCAATACACAGATGAACTAATCAAAAGGGGTAGGGCCCCTAAACCACCACCGCCTATTCAGGATACTTATCATATGTTTGGAAATGCTTTTAACACAGAAGAGAACATTATTCGACCTCTAGAAAGCCAAGTAAGTCAAAAAGTAGATACTGTGTACCTTAAATTTTCCCAAAAATACTTATGTTTGAGCTCATATATCAATACATAGTTATAGATTAAAATGAAGAATTTATTATAATGTAATTTCTAAGAGCTTTGTGTGCATGTAGATAAGAATTGTTTTTTATTCCTGCAGTTGCATTTACACTGACCAGCATGTTATATTGTAAAACACTGTGACTAGACGTACACCAGGACTATGTCCATTAAACATACATCGGTTGTATTTATATTAGTTTTTTTTAGTTAATGTTGGTTGATTTGGTTTTTTGCTGGATTTGTGTTATTTTTTATGTATAAGGTCAATTGATAAGTTAAATCATCTTATATCTCAAAAATTTTATTTAACCTCAACTAAAAAGCCAATACCAGAGCTTCAGTTTTTATCTTAAGTTTTTGGCTAAAACTGAGATCAAAACATTTTGAAGTTACTTATGATAATTTTATAAAGTTTCAGTAATTATTTATTATGTATGTAGTTTTGGTAATTATTACATATTTATGCATATATATTATTGAACTTAAATATTACATCGGCACTTAGTGCTACTAAGACTGCTGATGTATTGAAATCTTCGCCGAAAAGTCAATGTCTTTGACCACGTTTTTTTCAAATTTCGACGTTTTAGACCATTCTGATTCGAAATCAGTAAAAAAAAAATTTGCGTCCGTCTGTCTGTCTGGGTGTAAACTCCATTTCTATATGAGATATCGACTTGCGGTTTGGACTTTTTTGCAAATTGTTTCTTATTGTATTCCGAAGAGCTGATTAGATTTTGGGGGTAAACGATTGGGGGTAAGGGGGTAAAAATAGGGTAAAACTCCTATTTTTAGCGTTTTTTGTTTTTAATTAAGGCAATTATTATTGTATTTGGTTAATTTAGCACTTATATAAAAGATAATTTTAAATTGGTCAAAAATGTTTTCCTAAAACGCATTGTTTTCGAGATATTGGCGTTTAAAGCAGTAAAAGGTTTTTTTAGCATATCTCACATATTTATAACCCGATTTCAAAAAATTATATTTTAAATAAAAGCTCTTTTTAAGCCCTATAAAAAATGTTATATACAGTTTTTTGCTAGAATATAATGTTTTTAATATACAGAATTTAAAATCAAACAAAACACGTAGTTTGAAATTTGCAAGCTAGATGGCTCTAGTGTACAATAGTGCCGATGTTTTGACAGGGTGCTTGCAACGTTTCATCTAGTTAGATATTAAAGTAAAATTTCAAACATTAATTTATAAGAAATTTTTTATCATAATAATAATTTTTTATGTAATTTAAAAACATCATTTAATCTACTGTGCAGCATAGTTTGTGTGTAACCTTAATTAAGGATATTGTAAGGATATTAATAGTAAAACAATAAAAAATGTTATTTTTTTTTTAATACAATAAATACCTCAATAAAAAAAAACATGCTTTTTAAATAAAAACAAACAAAAAATAAAAAATTCTTCAAAAAATAGTCATATACTTTTTATAAAAAATTATAAAAGAAGTAAATTTATCCTTAATACTGAGTATATAAAAACAGTAAAAAAATTCACATTCCAGACATCCACTGACCATATTCGAACAACATGACAAGTCGCGATTGGTTTTGTCAGTTTCAGCTGATTTTTTGGTCCAAAACTAGAATTTTCAGCTAAAACCAAAACCCAACCTTTAGTTGGCCTTCTAAATTGCTACCAATAAGATAATTGAAAAAAAATACTACATTATACATTGTACTAATAGCAGTAACTGATATTTTTAAGTTTTATTTAAATTCCCAAATAAAATTGAGTATTAACATATAATACTATACTATTTTAAATAAAATTCTGTTAACTTTTTAGGGCATAAAACGGTTATATCCCCTCCATTTTGACAGAAGAAGAGAACTGAAGAAACTAAACCAGTCATTACTTGCCAACTTCTTGGACCTTCTTGACCTGTTGGTAAACTGCCCTGATTCACCCCGCAGAGCAGAAAAAGTGGAAGATTTAAGCCTGCTATTCATTCACATCCACCATCTTTTAAATGAGTTCAGACCACATCAGGCTAGAGAGACTCTACGAGTAATGATGGAGCTTCAAAAACGCCAAAGAATTGAAACTGCCAACAGATTTCAAAAACATTTAGACCGAGTATTGGATATTTTGCAGCAAGCCATACAGAATCTTCCAGAAGCTATGGATTTAGATTCGAAAATTATGATGGATGTAATATGTGATACTCAGGAAAATAAGGATAATGATGATGGCGATAATGATCCTTGTTATATTTTGGACAGAATTATGTGCAAGATTGTGGACAATATGTCAACTTCATGATTACTTCCTATTGATTCTAGGGAATCATATCAAAGAGGACTTTAAACTAAGAGTCTTGTAAAGATTATACATGTGATAATCAAACTGTTTATAAAACAAGAAGTAAAACTTATATTTTTTATCACTGGGTGTGATAAAAAGATCTATAGTGCCTATAGACACTTTTACTTTTTGTTTCATACAGGATTTTTTAATCCTTTTTAAAAATATAACCTAAATATCCTACATAACCTGGTAATCCCAGAAAATCATTGTATTCCTACAATGTTGCTAATATTCAAGGATTAGAAAATCTTAATTTTTTTGGTTTGTACCTCAAAAAATTAATTAAAAGAAAAATATATATCTAAAAGAGGCCTGGATAAGTCAGATAATATTATGCTTAAGTTTTGTTGGGCACCTGTGTCACTGGCACTGATTCTGAATAATTCACTGGGCATATTTTAAGTTTAAGTTCATTTGCCTCAACGTAGGCGCATTCACCAATATTTTAAGAGAAATTCAAGCGCGAGGATCATTATCTCAAAATGGTAAACATTTTAATGTTCTTAAAAAAGCCGTGCACAAATTTTAAGGATTTTTGATTTTTGTAATATTTTGCAGGAATCCTGCATGAGAACATCCTGGATGTTCTCATGTAATTTTTGGCAACATTTACAAACCGAATCTGATCTCAGAATTGCTCGATCAGGTCACAATTTTTTTCTACACTTAAAAACATCTAAATTGAAGGAATTTTCGCACCCGTTTTTAAAGTGTATAAAAAAATTGTGACCTGATGGAGCAATTCTGAGGCCAGATTCGGTTTCAGCTACCTCGAAAATATAAAAATGCGTTGGTCTGGTCTCTGGAATATGAACAATTTTTTTTGCGTGGTTGTGTTATCGATGCGTACGCGGAGACTTTCGCTATAAAAGAAATTAAAACATATTCTGAGATTCAAGAAAAAAAATTGCTAATTTTAGCTTAGTCTTAAAATATAAGTTAGAAATGTTAGAAAAAGTCCATAAATATGAAATAATACTTTTTGTAAATATATTATACATGTTGTAAATAATTTTTAACAAGAAGCAATATTTTGAATGTATATGTTAACCTGCATTGTGAGATTAAATTGTTGAACTTTTTCCTTATAATCTTTTAAACGTTTTGACTAATACACTTTAAATTAAACATTTTCTTGCTTGTGTATCATACATGTACAAAGTTTGTAATTTTTAATTCAAATCGTTTAAATAAAACATTTTACTGTAATTTTACAATGTGGGTTGACATTTTATTACAAAACACATGCCATTTATGCGATCTTGAGTTATATTTTATTATAAATGCTTAGTTATTTATGTTTAAGACTTAAATTTGAATTTAAAATTAGTTTATATTATTCTTATACTGAGCGTGTCAAAAGTCCGCCCCCTTTAACTTTTGAACGGCTTAATATATCAACTTGAAATTTGAAACACGCAAATAACATAACCCAAATAATTTTTTAGTATACATTTCATTTTTTGAGGGGCCACAATGTTGGCAGGGTGGCAAGGGGCGATATTTTTTTAAATATAAAGGGGGGTTGTGTGATGCATCTTTTTAACCGTTAATAGCTTATAAAATTTCTATTTGCACAGTTTTTTTTTATTTTTTCGGAGCAATTTTTAAGGGTGAAAATTTCTTTAAAAAATCATTTTTTTTTTTGAAAAATGTGATGTGATGTAATGTGATGCAGATACGTCAATTATCTTTTAAATTAGTTTTTAATGATATAAATCAATTTTACAAAAAAAAATCTTAAAACATCGTATTTTTTAGCAAAAAAAATTGAAAAATGAAAACCTTAATTTTTTTTATAAAATTAAAAAATGTATGGTCGAACAAAGAATGAGCTTTAAAATGATGTATCACACGACCTCCTTTCCATTTAAAAAAATGTTCCCCCTTGTCCCCCAGTCTCCACTGTGCCCCCTAAGCATATAAAATATATACCAAAACATTATTTGGGTTATGTTATTTACGTGTTCCAAATTTCAAGTTGATATCTTAAGCTGTTCAAAAGTTAAAGGGGGAGGCGGACTCTGTATAAATAGCTTGAATCGATATATGTAAGGTAGATTATTCTCGGCGCATTCACCAAAATTTAATGTGTGTCTTTATAAAATATTTATTATTTTTTAGATAAGATAATGTAGAAATACGTTAACTTAAATAAATAGTTTTGTAATATGTCATTTACTTAAATTTATTCTAAATATTTTATTCCATTTTTTTTTCTTTTGAATATGCATGATCATACATGATCATAATATGATCATGTATGATATGTGTATGATCATAATATGATCATGTATCATATTATGAATTAGGTTGCAATTAAGCATCAGAATTAAAAAAAGATAAATTCTATATTATTTTCAGCCAAAAAAGTTTGTGTACGCCAATCTTAAAGAAACTTTTTCTAAGAAAATAAAAGAAAATAACAAAAAAAAAAACAAGTAATTAAAAAAAAAAACAGGAAATAAATTAATAATAGATAAAAAAAATACGTAAACACTTTTATACAAAATTAAAATAGTGCTCACAATAAATAGTTATTTTTTTCTTTCCTTTTTTTTTCTTTTTTCTTAACTAGTGTTAAATGGATAAGATCACCTAATACACGAGTTGAGAATTAAATTTTATCAAACACCCTTTAATTTTCATAAATCTATAATTTAGCAAAAACTTAAAAACAAAAGAAAGAGTTTTCTTAATATGCAAAACAGTGAGCAAAACATTTTTTAGTCACTAGTGAAAAAAACTTAACTTTTAATATTTAAAATAGTGCTAAAAACAAGTGTTTTTATGAAGGTGTTGGATAAAAATATGTTTTCCTGGTTCATTTTTACAGTTGTTTTTACATCAAACATTTTTGCATAGTTCTTGGCCTTACTCCGATTTTCACCAATTAGGTGTAATTCAAGTAATCGCTTACAAGTGATTAATCACTTGAGGTGTACATATACTTGAATTATACCTAATCAATACTATACTAACAAAAAAAATAAGAACGGGCCTCACTCCAATTTTTACCCAATTCAATATTGTATTTACTATCTGGGAACTTGAATTCTTTATAGGATCAAGGGATACAATACAATACAATATAAGTGGGGTTGTGAGGCAAGGTACTGCCTTTCAAATCACTGCGACCAATGAGATCTATTGTGAATCCCCTTTACAATTTAGTCCACATCAAACTTTAGGCTTCCAAAGAAGCCTAAGAGTTTTTTGGGGGCTACTTGGGATATATCTGCAGGTCTTGGATATACCTGTTCTAGAAATTGTAGCCTTTTGCGAGCTATGGCTTCGCAGAAGCACATAATGTGTTCGGCCGTTTCTGGTGATTCTGAGCATAGACGGCAAGTTTCGATTTCAAATTTTCCCATTTTTTTAAGATGATATCTTAACGGGCAGTGTCCGGTTAACAGCCCTGTATAGGTCTTTAGGTCTGTCTTGCTGAGATCGAGTATCTTTCTTGTTCGTGCAGGTTCATATTTTATGAATATTTTGGCCTGTCTTAAGTTTTGGTCTTTCTAATATCGAGTTTTGATTTTGGTTTCCCATTCCTTAATATCCTCTACCTGATGGCTTTTGTTAAATCCACAAAAAGGTTCAGGGCCAATTAATTGATTGCATGTTCCCTCTCTCGCGAGAGAGTCCGCAGCCTCATTGCCTTCAACGCCCTCGTGTCCGGGCACCCACATCAAGGAAACCTTTTTGGTTTCTGCCAGTTGTTTGAGGGTTTCGTAGCATTCCCAGGCAAGCTTTGACCCAAATGCACATGAACTTGGTGCCTTTAAAGCTGCTTGGCTATCCGAGAATATGCATATTTTTTGCCCTCTTTTGCCCTTATTCAGGCATTCACAATAGATCTCATTGGTCGCAGTGATTTAAAAGGCAGTACCATGCCTCACAACCCCACTTGTATTGAATTCAGGCATTCTTGAGCGCAAATTTTTATGGCGTATGTTTCCGCCTGGAAAATGGATGGAGTTTTCCCCATTGGTATCGATAGTTGGCATCTCGGCCCATGATTGCCCGCACCAACTCCCGACTCCATTTTGGACCCATCTGTATAGTAGCAGATCGTTCCATTTTCCATTTCTGGTCCTCCTGATGTCCAAATTCGGCGGTCCGTAATTACCACTTCAAACTTGCTATCGAAATCGTATAGTAAGGTCATGATGTCGCTAGGATCAACGCATACTGCTAGGAGTATCCCTTGAGATTTCCTGGGAAATTTTTTTTAACACGGTTTAATTCAGTTTCTATACGCCGCCAAATCCAATGCTTGTCAGTTATACTTACGATATTGGATTTAAGGCTGCATATAAAATGTATATTCCTACATCGGTGTACCAGGGTTTTCGCATTCGGCCGAAAATATGGATTATATACGATGTTAATAAAATATAAAAAATTGTATAGTTGAGTTATACCGAAAACACTCACCGCGAACGTGGTAAGATTGAAAATTGCCTAAAACGGTTCCACTTTAGGTAGGTATCGGATTTCCTCGAGAGATTACCTGCAAGATTTTCTCTAATTTGTACATCTGAATTCCTCAGCGGTTTACACCTCGTTATGAAACTTGCAGTTCAAATTTTAAATATTTACTTAGTTCACAGCTGTTTAGAGATACCAGTAATTTTCTAGATACATATTTTTCTTTACCATATTGAAAATTTTCAAAATTTTGGGAAAGCCTTGTATTCGTGCAAATATTTCAATTTTTTGCGTATTTTTGCGTTTTATGACGTTTTGTGTCGATATAAATCAATTTCGAGCAAAAAAATTCTTGGTAGGTCGAAAGATCGGTCTTTCCGGGAGATCTTGTGGGCACTATAACTTAAGAACGCTTTAAGCTAAAGACTTGAAATTTGGTATACAGGTATATACATGGGGTGGAAAAAAAACAATATTTTTTCACGAAAATTTTAAAATTACTGTATAAGGGTTTTCGAGGTTGCTGAAATTGAATCTGATTTTTTTTAACTCCACCCCACGGAGGTGAGGGGGAAAATATTTTTAATTTTTTTGGCACAATAGGTGTTTTTGGGGTTGATGAAACTAAATATGATAATAAAGTTTTCTAAATTCCCCCCATGCGGGGGTAGTTTTCGGGTATATTGGTATATTGTGGTTTTCGAGGTAGGGGGTCGTCCATAAAATACGTCACGCAAATTGACCAAAATTCATACCCCGTTTCTCGCGTTATTAAAGGATGTAGAGATTTCATATTTTGGCCCCCTGAGGGGCGGGATGTAGTTTTCCTGAAAGTTGTAATATAGAGGTTTTTGAGGTAGCTTCAACTAAACCTGATAATAAAAAATTAAAACTCCACCCCCTGAAGGGTGGGGGTAGTTTTAGTGAAAATTTGTAAATTGGGGTTTTTCAGGTTGCTGAAAGTAAATCTGATAATAAAAAATCCATTTAACGCTCGGAGGTGAAAAATGGGAAAGCGATTGTGCTGGGCAGTGTAGATATTTAGTAGTAGTAAAAGGTGGGTAGGCTCCGACGCCTGACAAGTAGGCCCAATGGCCCTTTTTGTCTGCCCCAAGATTACCTACCCAACCTGCTGCCTATCCTCCCTCTTCCTGAATCTGCCAGACCTTCTGATGAAGTTCATAACATCTGACCAGGCTAGGAGGCTCATCTCTTCCTTCGCTAGTGTTACCACTCCGAAGACGTCTTGTCTGAGCCTGCCCAGAGCCTCACACTCCCCTATGAAGTGGTAGGGCGTTTCCTCGTCCATCCCACACCCAGGGCAGGTCGGATCGTTTACCGTCCGCATGAGGCTTAGGTGTCGCATAAGCCCACAGTGGCCCGTAAGGACCCCTGTAAGGAGGCTTATGGTTGCTCGGCCCCTTCCTAGTAGCCAGACCGACCTAGCTTTGCTTGGCCTGGTCAGGAATTCCTTTGCCTGCCTGCAACCGCTAAGCTCGGTCCAGTGTTCTTTAAGCTGACTTTCCACCCAAGCGTTGAGGGCAGTCTTCACTTGTTTCCTTGTGATACCGAGAATTGGTTCAGGTCCCAGGCAGGGCTTTCCGGCACCCAGTCTGGCGAGTTCATCCGCCCTCTCGTTGCCTGGAATACCGCAGTGACCTGGTACCCACACAAGGTGAACTCTTTTTGTTCTTGCTAGCTCATCCAGCTCTCCAGTGCACTCCTGCACCAGAGCGGATCTTGTTGCGGGTGCGCTAAGAGCTTTTAAAGCTGCCTGGCTATCCGAGCAGAAGTACATCTGTTTCGTTGCCTGAAGTGTAGATATTTACTATAAGCTCTGGTAAAAATTAAAACTGATATTAAAACCCTTTAAGTTAAAAGATATCGCCTCTACAGACAGATCGGCAGACTAAAAATATAACATTTTATCATTTTACAAATTTTCAAAAAATAACTATTTACAAAAAAAAATGTAATTTTATGTCCACCACAATAGTTTGGTTTGGAGAGAATAAAAAGAAATATTTTTATCCTATTTTAAGAGAAAAGTAAAAGTATCTACTAAAATTAATCTTTACGGCTAGTTGCGCTTTATAATTAAAAAAAAATATTTTAAAATTCATGTTTAAATTTTAATGCCTCACGCTACCTTATTATTCACTTTATTGTGCGCAATCAAGTTCCATACATTGCACATACCTACAATACTTGTTATCATTGTGCACCCCTTTTCATACGTAACACACCCCACGTATCACGGGTGGTAGCGTGGTTATACTCTTCACGGTTCACCTGGGCGATTTTAAATGAAAATTTCGTAGACCTCTACATTTTTTGACTAAAACATACCTGATGACATAAAAAATCAATTCCCATTTAAAAGGAAATCGTAAAAGATACACTTTTTTAGACAGATAAATAAACTTTTTTTTTGAGTAATGGGGTGTGTCAAAAAATACCGAATTTCTAAATTTCTGGCTCAAAAGTTGCTCCTTAGTAAAAAACAGTGGTCACTTAAAAATGAGTCAAATCGATTTATGTTTAGAGGTAGCTCAGGGCAGTCAAACTTTGAAAAAAATCGGTACCTGTTTTTCGGATAAAAACTGATAGTAAATAAAATTGAGGAAATTTTGGAGAGTTTCTTTGGTAATATTTAGAAACAATACTAATTGTGAGGAACTAAAAAAATCATATCCCCCCTCCCCTTAAGTTAGAACATAAAAAAAACGCCAATTATTTGAAGATTTCGCGAAAATTTCATTTTTTCAAGTTTTAAAATGTGCATAAAAAATGGTTTTAAACAAAAAATCTGCAAACTAATATATAAGTATATCGTCATGTGAGGATTATAGTGCTCTATATCCATAGCAAATCCAATGGATATAGAACACTATAATCCTCACATGATGATATATTACTATAAGCATATATACATGTTAACCTACCTGACTATACAGACATTATTTGTTTTCGCAAGTCGAGTAAAAAAAAATAATTTCAATTCGAAACCGGGCGGATTTTCTGTTTTTTGCCTAAAACTTTTTTCGGTGTACTTTATTTGAATTTTTCTTATTGGAATATACTTTTTTATGTAAAAATGCATTTAAAAGAAAATTTTTACTTATCAAGAAGCAAAAATAAAAAATATATAAAGTCAAAAACAAATATTTTAGTAATGTGTGGTTATTTAACATTAAAAAAAGAGAAAAAAATTATATGCACCTTGGTCAAAAAATCGTTCCTAAAGTTATGTCCGAGTAGTGTCCTTTTAAATCCTATTTTTAAAAAATTTTCGCGAAATCTTTAAATAATTAGCGCTTTTAATAATTAACAACAAAAATCTTAAGGAATATTTATAGATAGTAACCTTTATTGGAATTTTGCGAATTCCTCTGAAAGAGCTGTGCATGTCAAACCCTAGCAGAATGTATTTAAAAAAGATTATAAATAATAACGAAGATTTTATACATAACCAAAGCAACTAACTAACTTATTAAATTGTTATTTCTAGCGTTACACTGCGTACGTTCCACCCTACACACCCCTATAGTCCTTAGACCCGTTTGGCGATTCAAATTCAACAAAAATCGGCGGGGAAGTTGATTGTTGCTTTCTCTAATCACGGCCATTACAAAGCGTTGCAAAGGTGCATAATAAAGGGCTATTGCTGCACGTGCCATATGGTACTGTGGTGTTTAAATACCGATATATTTGGGGAAATAAGTCTGCAAGCTAAATTGTGGACACGTGCAGAAAGTGGATATGTGTTGATTCATTGGATTAGAAAATTAGGTTTTGTTTCTCAATTAATATTGATTATGTCAAGCGTGAACCATTTACTTACAAACAGTCATCGGCGAATTTCCAGTGCTCGCATAGGCGCCGCGTCGATTCTATCGTTGACGCGAGGTTTTAAATATTTGTATTTTCAACGTTGATGAGTCATAACTGAATTTATTCCGATTAATGCATATATGGGAGACTTAACATGAAATTAGTTTTTACAATTTCTTTTGAAAAAATGTCGTTTCACGAGGAACCAACCAAGTTTAATTTTGCCTAGTAGGTAGGTATTCACGATCTACTTTGTCATGTAATATTACATGACAAAATTTATTAAATTAGATAGAAATAATGAAGATATACTTTTTCTACGTTTTTAAAAAGTTAACATATAGTCGTATTAATGGTGCAGGTCGCTTGCAAAAAACTTCACACTACGATATTTCAAGAACGCTTTGACACAGAGACTTAAATTTTGGACCAAAGATTTCTAACGTGGTAAAAAACTTTTGATCAAAATATCAAGTCTCTTTGACATAGAGTGTTCTTGAAATATAGTAGTGTAAAGTTGTTTTGCAAGCGACCTGCACTATTAATACGACTATAAAGTTTATTAAGGTTCTATTCTATCAACTCTAAAACTAGACAGGGAAGGGGGGGCTAGTGTTGACAGGGGCAAGTATTAACAGTCAATTTTTAGAAAAACTTCAGGCACCAGATACTTCATATTTACATGGTACTTTCGTTTATTAGTACCCTAAGCGGCAAAATACCTAACTTGGTATGTGGTCTGTACAGTTGATCACTTTTTTGTTATGTAATGGTAAAAATTTGCTCTTTAAGTTTTTTGAATAAAAATTCAATATTGCATTAAGAAATATAAAATATATAAATATATGGATAATTTAACTGGCTTTATTTCTTTATAATTATTTTTTGATAAAGTTTTCTTTACTTTAATCAAAATTTATTTATTTTCGCATTAATATAAGGTATTAAAATTTTTTTTTTTAAGAATATTATTCAGTTTTTAATTTTTTTTTTTAAATGTTAACTTACTTTATAGTTTTTTTTAATTTAAAAACGTTAATTTTTAAACTTTTTTTCTGTTTTCTTTGATAAATGTTATTATATCATTTAAAGTTTTGTTTTAATTTGTTTTTTTTTTCACATAAAAATTATTAAGTAACTCTTTATTTTTCAATATGAAACGAAATTAAAAAAAAATATATTAATATTTTAACCCCCTTATTTAAATTTTAATTAATAGGGTTTATCGCCTGATCTGATTACATAGGTTAAACCTGGCCCCATGGCTCGTAATTCTTGCCCCAAAAATGGGGCAAGTGTTGACATTTTTTGTTTAAATTAATTTTACATAAAATCTGTAAAAGTTAAAAATTAATTTTCTTCACTAAATGAGTCGTTGCATTCCAAAACTCGCCTCATCCACTTAACATCCGTAGGATAAGACGAGTTTTGGAATGCAATGACTCAAATAATACCTGAAGGTTAAAATTTTTATATTCTATAAAATAAAAGTACACAAATAAATTTTTGTAGGCAGTATAATTTTTTTCCCAAAAAGTGTTAAGACTAGCCCCCCCTTCCCCTACTTTACAAATTTTCTTTGCATTGTTTCTAAATATTTATTTATTTTTTATTATAGATCGGAAGTCCAAACGAAACTAAAACCCAATATTCTAATTTTGATCAAATGAAACTATAATGCAACGTCTTTAAGCTTGTAAAAAGACCCTGGTAGAAAATAAAATTATAACGCTCTGTGTTGTTTTGACAAAAAAAATCCTATAATTAGCCTGAAACCCAGATAATATTTTTAAAATATTAGTTTATTATACTTTGACACACAGTAAGAAACCTACGACGACGTGCAAAAAAACACAGAACACCAAACTCTCCGATTAAAGCGAATGCAGTGTAAGCGTGTGCGTATTTAAATTTTAAAAGTATAATTTTTTGCCGCATTCTTTTGGTAGCTTTAGAACCGTTTGTCAAACAATAATAGCAATAATATTTATATTTCATGACTTTGATCTATGTTAATTCATTTTTTCTTAGAATCCATTTGAAAATAATTTTCGCAAGAATTTTTTTAGTTTTACGTGTTTTTTTATCATTATTATTTATGTAAATAATAATTATTATTTAATTAATCATTGATGTCTAGTACTTAGGTATATATATATTTTTTTTCAAGAGTTTTATTTTTATTATATTTTCTAAAATAGATACAAGTACGGTATTTTACTAAATTATTCCATCATCTTAATAATTAATAATGATTAATTAAAATTAGTAGGCACTTAAGTGGTAATGATTTTAGTGCGGTTCCAGGATGCCTTTGGGGGAGGAGGTAATTTTAGAAAATATTATATATTTTTAGCATACAGTTAGATATAGCTATATAATAACATATGAGGGGTCTCTATAGAGATAGACCCCCACGGGGGGTCGCATATGCATAGGCGATTATTATAAAATTTAACAAATAGTGTACAAAATTGATACAGTTTAGGGTAAAATTACTTAAGCTCAAATACTTGACTAGAATTTTTTTTGTGGATGTACCTTAGCCCAACTATAAGTTTTGGAAGTCCATGATGGAACGTGTCAGTTAAGAAATATTTTATTGTATAGGCTTTTTTTTTATTGTAATGCAATAATGTAAGTAGAGCAGTGGTCGTAGATAACAACTACCTATTCGCTATGTTCTTTATGTTTTTTAGATCGATAATGTTTACTTGCCTTTAGCACCTTAAAAGCTAAAAATAGTTATAGATACATTCTACTTTTTAGTTTCGCACAGTGAATATTTTCAAAAGAGATTCGAATATTGGATGTGCGAATATACTGCGTAGTTCATTTATAAAACATAAAACATAACTATATTCTATAGACAAACATATACTATTCAAACCTGTTATACCTACAGCTTAACTAAAGTGGTTTGGACCTGAAATTTTAATGAGCTTTATATAATAAATATTTTGCCCTCCGCGTTATTTTAGATAAACACATATAAGGTCAGTGGTAATTTTATTATTAGAGAATATTTGTTAGATTTTTTATTTCATTATTACGTATTTATTAATACAATATTAAGCCTTTGACAAAAACTACTGAAAAAATGTTTGTAATCATATGAAAATATACTCGTTTTAGTAAAAATCCCCATAAATCCTCTTGGTATGATTGCTATACTCTTTTGCCGACAATAGGGCATTCCAAAAGCCACTTTTTTTTAATTTCTCATATGTACCCCCATTTAGTTGAAATAATATGCTTACATACCAAATTTCAGGTTACTTGTATTTTTTTTACCCCCGCCCATCTCCGTTTACTGATTCAACAAAAACACAGGCACACGAAAAAAAGAGGCCTTGTCCACTAGACGCATTTCTATACGTTTTTGGGTCGCTGGATCCGAATCTGTGGTTGGTTTGGCTCGGTCAGATCGCATTTCGTTCCTAACCTTAAAAAAGTGATAACATTTATTGACTTGTATCACTTTTTTGAAGTTATTAACGAAATGCGATCTGACCGATTCAAACCAACCTCGGATTTGGATACAGCGATCCCAAAAAAGTATAGAAATGTTTGTCTCGTCTGGTGGATATGACCTTTTTTTTCGTGTGCCTATGCACGACCACCAGACGAGACAAACATTTCTATAAGTTTTTGAGGCCGCTAAATCCAATCTGGGGTTGGTTTAACGAGGTCAATTCGCATTTTGTTCCTAAACTCAAGCTATGAAAAGTGTTTCAACTTTCATTACTTTTTTGAGGTTAGGAACGAAATTCGATCTGACCGAGTCAAACCAACCCCGGAATCAGATTCAGCGACCCCCAAAACGTATAGAAATTTTGCCTTCTGGTGGACAAGACCTGTTTTTTTTCGTGTGCCTATAGGCATAGCTGTGTTTTTGTTTAATACTGATTCAAACGGAGTTGGGCGGGGTTTAAAAAAATGTTCAATTAACCTGAAATTTGGTATGCAAGCATAGTTTTTTAATTGAAACAACATATGAAAAATAAAAAAGTGTTTTTTTGCAATGTCCTAGCCGACATACGATTTGAGAAAACCTAATTGGTATTTGATCACACGCTACCTATAGGTACTAATATATAATTTATGTATATAATTTATGTACATAAACCATAATCTAGAAGAAATTAAGAAACATTACAAAGAACAAGGGTGTAGATGAGGGGGGGTAATGGGGGGTAATTACCCCGCCCCCATAGGCGTGGGCGCCAATTTTGTTTGCAGGGGCCAAGTTTGGTAGAAACCGTCAGGGACACAGTTTTTTTTTTTTTTGTTGGTATTTTTTTGGGCGACAAGTTTGGTAGAAACCGTCAGGGACAAACTTTTGTCTTAGGGTATTTTTTTGGACGCCGTCATTTTTTTTTGTAGGGACGCCACGTTTGGTAGAAACCGTCAGGGACAAAGGTTTTTTTCTTGATGGCATTTTTTGAGGGGCAATTTATTTTTTTTTTGTAGGCGCACAAAGCTTTATTTTAGGGTGTTTTTTCTTTTGCTAGGGGCACCAAATTTGAGGCTTGAAAGGCCGGCCCTGGGTATTTCCCCCCCCCATGGAAGAAAAAGATCTACGCCCTTGACAAAGAAATGGTTATATTACTCCAAAATAACCATTTAAAAGCTTCGAAACCAAGTGGTTTCGATATATTTTGAAAAGCATCATTCGTTTCAGTAAATTACTCTTTTGGTTCAAATAATCTGTTTTTTCAGTTTATTACAACAGGTTAGAAGTGGGATAGTATTGTTTTTCCTACATTTTATAAGTATGCAAAAACGGTGAATGTTTTCTTGACAGCATACAGACGAGATGGTCACAAAAATTCCCCTATACGACCCTTAGTGTACTTAGAGCCCAGCTATATGTGTTTCAAGTTATACTTGTCGGATTAGGGGTGGTTTGTCCTTATTGTCATTTCACGTGTGCCAGGGCATACCTCATTGTTATATTTTAATTCTTTTGTTGGTACGCATTTTATAATGATAATATTCTTTATTTCAATAGCACAGACGGGGTGGAAATATTATATTTTTTAACTGCTTCACCAAACACGGTACACTATTTGGTGCTATTTGTGAAAAATGTAAAAAATATTTATTTTGTTAATAATTATTAATTCACAAAATTAATTTCACGCTATAAGCCACCATCTATGCTTGACTTTTTATTATATATTATATTGTCTTATTCTTGCCCTCTTGCCTAATCTTGCATTCGAATAGAAAAGATACTGCAAATTTTATGAGTTACACTTATTAAGAAGTATTTTGTCGCACAACAGTTTTGCATCTTTTTTTGATCTAAGTATACTTAGATCATTTTTTATGCATTTAGCGCTGTCTCGCGCTCTCTTATGTAGCTTGAAAATTCCCATTTATATCGAAATTATAACATGTTGAGTTTTTTTATAAAGGTTTGAGTTCGTTTGAGTTCGTTTGAGTTTATCTCAAAAAGATTCTAGAAAATTTTCTAACGTGAACTTTTACCTTCAAATGAATTTTGCTCGAAAACGGTTAATCTTACGGTATTACAACTCTTACGGTATTACCACAAGAGTGCATTTTTTATGTATTTTTACCTGAGGAATACTATTCTTATTATAAATCAAAAAAAAAGTTACACAGAAAAAAACTGATAAGGCTAAGTGAAAATGACAAAAGATAATAGGCCTTATTAAGCTTACATGGGTAATCTCGTTGTTATAGGCCTTTGAGCTCAAAGGGTTCCTAAATTATTAAATAAAAATTAATAGTAAAAAAACATTTTTAAGAACAAGCTTTTATTAAAGTGCACTAAAAAGAAGAAAATTAACTTTCAAGTAAATCAAACCCATTATTTTGTTACATTATACAATTTTATATGATATATCTTGTTCTTAAAAATGTTTTTTTTACTATTAATTTATTTTTCTTTTTTTAGTCGTGAAAATTTTGTAGGATAAAAACTTTTTTTCAAATAGGGCCGCCGAACCAGAAGCTTGCTTCAGGGCGCCGAAATTCAAAGGCCGGCCCTGTGTATTATTCAATGGTAATCCTTACATGTGTATTTGTTTATGATTGACAGAAATATTGACGACTAAAAAAAAAAGTCTCACATCTAAAAAGATGTGGTTAAAAAAGGGATTTTTTAAAGTAAGTTTTATATAAAATTGTATTGTCAGCCGAGTTAAGCATGTGTACCAAATTTTAGCTTTCTAAGTATATTCTAAGTATATTCTAAGTGGTCGAAAAAGCCTTTGGCAGATTTGCCCTAAACAAACAAACAACAACAAACATTGCAAGTTAAATAAAAGTTCGTAAAAACCCGATTTTATAGCCCTTACGACAATTTTTTTCTTATTCTCTGTTGTAGAATCGTGCTATTAAAAATATATCTTACCTCTAGCTGGTTAAGTAAGTAAATGTGCAAAAATTTTGATAGATACATTAAGCGTATTGCTATTTTGCTATAAAATTGCGAAGAGTATAAAATCGTTGGATTAATAAAATAGTAGTGGGTACCTACTAGTGTATTAAACAACCCCTTCCTTTATAAGTATTTGAAAATAAGTTTTTTGAAAAAGAATAGAAGCTGTTGAATACATATTCAGTTATGCTAATTAGAAAAAAAAAACTGATTTATTTTAAATTTTATTATAGAACCTGTATATTATACAGAGTACAATCTAAAATAGTAGTGTTATATGCAAATACTGCTTTCTACATATTTTATAAGAGCTGAACAGGCCAAGATTTATTAAGGAGGCTCCAAGTTGGAGCGATATATAGGGTGATCAATAACTGGCATGCCAAAATTAAAGAGGTGATTCTGCATCCAATAATATCAAAAAAAGTTATTATAAAGGATGGTCCGCAAAAGAGCCCTAAGGGAGCTATGGCTCTTTCAAATTGTAATAAAAATAAGGTTTTTAATTAATAACTCTGGTATCCTTTAAGCTAGAGCAATGAGTTTGCATGTATACTAAGTATTAATAAGGACAATAAGCTTATGTTAATTTATTTTTTTGAATTTATCCAGAGGCGTCCCTAGACCGAAAAATGTATTAGGCTTAACACATTTTTGTCCCAAACTCTTTTATTGGTACTTTTTTTTTGGATTTTTTGTAAAAAATATGGATTCCTTGAGTAAAAATATATTTTTTTTTCTCGTAATTTTGACCTTTGCAGGGCTTTGAAAACTGTAGCAGCCCAAGGGCAATTTTAGCGATTTCAGGGTTTTTTGAGATTAGGTCAAACTAAGACCCTTTGGGACAATTCTGGTGGCGGATTCGGATTCAACGTGCCAAAATACATAGGAATATATACTCGTCTCCAGATCAAGATACCTTTTTTTGTTCGGCTGTTACGCGCTGTTATGAGCTGCTACAATTTTCAAAATTTCCTATTTTCGTGAAAAAAAACTAAATAAAGTTTTTGATGTATTCTGATCCGTAAAATTCAAATTTGAAGTCAGGTTAGTTTTATTTTTAAATCCAAAAAACCATACAAAAACCATAAAAAATCTTTTTTTTGCATTTTCTCGAAAAATCACTGAGAAACCCCTTCCTTAATCTGACTTTGGACTTTGACTCAGCGAAAATTCATAAGAATAGACCTGTCTCGTCAAAAGTTCAGGTTACTTTTTTTTGTTTTTGGGCCTGTGTAATTAAATATACATATTTATTTATTTATTTATGTTTTTAGTTATACAGGGTCGTGTAGAGCCCCAAATAAGCTTAATGCTTGTGCTAGGGGCTCTTTATTAATTTTGACAAATATAATTTAAATTTTCGACAACAGTATACATATAATATGTGAGTGTTTCAGCGAAAATGTATATTAACAAAAAAAATCGTTTTTTTATTTTTGCGGTTTTCGATGTATTAATGCATCGAAAATGCATACATTTCTACGTTAATTAATGAAAAAAAAAATAATAATAATATGTATTATCTAATATTAAATTATATTGCAAAATAAAATCATTTGTTGGACATTTTGTAAATAGAACCTACCTAAAGCAATAAAAACTAAAAAGTTTCTTCCAAGAGTGTCTAGGGTTACATTGGTTATTAGTATATAATTTTAAAATAATGAGACATTTTTAATCTTTTTTACGCAATTTAAATTAATTGAAAAAAGTACTTAAAAAACTAAAACTATTTGTTCTTTTTTAATCGTACCTAATTTATTTTCATCTTGGGAGGTTGGCAGTAATCTAGTTTTTTTTCTTCTAAAAATGCGTAACCAAATAAAAAGCTACCGTATCATTAAAATTTCAATTTTTTTGGTAATTATAGGGTCCATTTAATAGAAATTTAGTTTTGTTTATTTAACGCCTTGTACATTTTTTAAGAAAATTTATTTACTTTTACAAATATTTTAATATGCTATTATCCGGGTAAGTTAATTAATTTTAGGCAGGTATAATTATAGCTCATTCCCTACGAAGAAAAGTCATTCCTTTTTTTTTTAGGATACACTGATAGAAATTTCGTTAAATATTACTTGCAGTAGTATAGACTTTTTTGTAGCTAGTATATATACACCATTTATATTTTAATATAAGGAATCACAATTTCCTGGGCTTACAAGCAACCCTACAAACACTGGTACGTCGGCCGCCCGATGGCTAACATTCAGCCGGCGTAATTTGTATCGGCAGAAGGTTGGGCATCGGGCAGCCGACGCTCCATGTTTGTAGGGAAAGAGCCAATAAACATGTCATTGAGATATTAACAAATTTAGCTTTCATTTTGATTTTTTTTTTATTTTTGTAATAATTATAATTATTTTTGGAAAAAAGAACTTGGTTTGCACATAACAATGTCCCAATTTAAAAAACAAGTAATTTAATTCCACAAAATTCTTATGCTTGTAAGCTTACGAATTATAATATACAATATATGTATAGCTGTTTAAAATTCAACTCTGATTCAGAGTCTCTGAATGAATGAATGAATGAATGAATGGTATTAACTAAAAAATATTTATATTTATCTATTAAATGTTTTTTACTTAACACACAATATATTGATATATTGAATACAAGTACATAATTTTAAATCGTTTTTACTTATTGTTAAAAGTTATAACATTCAAGCGGAAATGCTTATAAGACTACCGCCATCTGTTGGGCATCACTTCAGGTTTTTGGTTTGGACATTAATATTTACGTAATAATGTGCCTCGGTGCATTCGCCTGCGATGCTGAAGTTAACGGGTTCGATACTCGGTTCTGACATATGGATTTTTTTTTTATATAAATAAACTGGTTGGTCATCATTATTTAGGAAGATATAAAAAAGATCTGATAAATATTTTGCAAGACTATTTGTTTTTATTCATTCTTTAAATATCGCCTTAGTGCTGCCATTCACCGCAGGTTACTTACCTTTTACATAGTAATATTACTTAATGTTTACAGAAAAAAATCACGATGTTATAATCATAATATAATTAAAATAAATCTATATAAATATACAACTTAATGTGATTGTTAATTTTAATTAAGTAAAGGTAGAATTTTTAACGATGAAGTTGGTGCATGTGACTATATTTTTGTGTTTACATGGAGTATTGGTAAGTAAACCTAAAAAATCTAAAAAATATATAAATATATTTTATAATTTTATAATTTATTTCTAAATATATGTAACTTATTTGCCCTGCTTCTTCAATTTTTATGTTTCAAATAGGTATTTCAAATTTATTTGTATAGCCATTAAGTTATAACTTTAAACTTTAATCCTGGAGTTATAGTTTCTATTTATTACTTTTATGTATTTTTCTGTAAATACATATTCAATTACTTTTTATGTTATTTTTTTGTTCTATAAAGAATTTAATTTATATATTTATTTACTTTAATTTAGAATGTTTTTAGGCAAAAGAATCAAATCCATTCAACAAAAATACCCAATACGTTCTAGAGAGAATCAAAGATGCATATGCTGAAATAGATAAAAAAGAAGCATTTATAAAAGGAATCATGCGCCGAAAACTTTCAGAAGCCAAAACTGACACGCATAAAAAGATTGGACAGTATAAAAGTTACGTAAATGATTTAAAATCTGATACTACAGCAAGGTTTTTGACTTGCGTAAACAAGAATTCAAAAATTATAGAAAGAATGGAATTAACAGATTTTTACAAACTAGATATCAGAAGAGAATTTCAAAAATTACAAAATACAAGAAGCAAATATCTTCTACTACAACAGCTTGTTCTTAGCATCAAAACCAATTGTGAAAAACTAAATCCGTTTGAAACTCAAGCTAAAGGGTTAGAAAGATGTATATCAGAAAAAACAGCAGGAATGTCTGATCCTTATCAGTAGATTTAATGCAGAAGTAGATAAACTGATGCAAAAGTTGTTGCAAACTTCTGATGTTTGTATAAGGAAAGGAAAAGCTGATATAGAAAAAATCATACATAGAATATTTAACAATATTAAAGTGTGTAAAAAAAATAGATAATTTATGGAATAAAGTTGAATGCTGTATTATTAATAATAATAATTTATTATCATATAATATTTTGTTTTTGTATATTTTATACTCTCTTTACTATGAAAACTTTTTAAGCTTTAGAAATGCAATTTTCGAT